>VWZS01003929.1:1257944-1273345 GCA_013397075.1 Rhabdornis inornatus
ATAAAACGGAATTTTGAATGAGATAATGCTCAGTATCTTAAATCAGTCGACTGCCTCTACTATGCAGAGGAATTACCTGAGGAATTACCAGTACACAGTGTGAGTATTCACAGTGCCACAAACTTTTAAAAACTGTCTGTAAAAAAGTTACCAAGGATGTAACTTTAAAAAAATCCTGGCTTTCATCCTTATATCACAAGTCTCTATATGCTGCCACAGTGTTTGTGAAAAATGAATCTTTTATCTTGACATAGGTAGGACACACACCTTAGTAATATATCTTGGAGTTGAAAGCCTGTATGCTTACAGTAGAGACCACTCCAATATGATACATTTAGGCTTGAAAGTATCAGCTCAGAAAAGCAAAATTAGTTTTTTTTAGAATGCAAGTCTACATCCTCTGTAAAAGAGGGACAAAGAGAACTTATTCTACTCTTTCTCTAAGGAATGTTGTATTCTTCATAAACACCTTCTTCACTATGACAAGAAGGTTCTTTGGAGATATTTCAATATTTTATTCATATGTATATATGTATGTATATTACATATTAAAAATGAGTTATTTAGCAGAAAAGCAAAGAAGGCAATGAGTTTTATATTTCTGACAAGGAGATAAAACTGTCAAACTTGTTCAGCAGAGACACTTTTGTCTCTCTACATGTCCTCTCTTGTAACTTGAGTGTGGTGAGACAGACTATGGTGTAGATTATGTCTCACCTGACTGGAATGAAGAAAGCTCTGCTGAAGAAAATGCATATTTTTAGATTACCATGTAATGCACACCCTTCTACAAGGAAGATTAAAACATCACTCTCTTGGTAATTTCTTAATTATATGGATAAGATACATTATTTTTACAGCCTGTTAGAAATCTATCATCTTTGGGACTATGGACTCTCAAGGTACCATATGCAGCTAAAGACAGGCTAATCAAATACATTTTTAAGCTCAGCTCATCCTTCTCTATATAGCTCAATACAGGGTTTAAATGTTATTGCAGAAAATATTGCATGCTTGCATAGTACTGACAGTTGATTAGTACTCTTTCTAATTAATACTACACGAAAACCACATCCTAACAGACATTTAGCCATAGCCTTTTATATTACTAAAATAAGCTAATTAATAGATTTTGGAATTCTTTCAAAAATACAAATGAGAAATTTTTCTTATTTTAAATTTCCAAGTCATCTAACTTATACTGTTATTTCTGAACTATTTCTGTTACTGTGCACTTGATATTTTATTTAATATAACATACTCTACTGGTTAGCATTACATCTACATTACTCAGAATACCATTTTCACACTGGATAGATTTATTCGTCAAGCTTTATGAGTGTGTGTGTGTGTGTGTGTGTGAAGCATTCACCCTTGACTCTCAATATAGCAGTGAAGTCAGCACTTTTAGGGTGACAGTCATCTTGATCTGTTTTCAATTGACTGCTTTAGTATGAGATGAATTACACTCAAAAAAATACTCATTTGTCTGATTAGGTTTAAGCATGGCTCAGATATAGAGGATCTCACTGTAAATGCTGACAATTGATAAGATGTATCAGCTCCCTCAAATCCACAACTGGACATATATGAACCATATCAAACAATCAGGAGGCATACTTGCAGTCTAATTACATCTGTTGCATCCAAAGTAAAAAGACAATAAATCATCTAGAGATAAATAATTGAATTAAATAAATAAAACTCCTGCTAATTATCAAATTGCCTTCAAATATTTTTGTCCTGTAAAATAGCACAGTAAAAAAAAAATTGCTATTAAATTAATGTAATGCTAAAAGTGTTTATTTCCTTTCAGTAGAGGGAGCTTAGGATTGCATAGGACATACGTGCTTTCCAGCTTCATGTATAATTATATTCATTCCAGCTATAACAAAGCTAGTATCCTAAAAAGCCCCTCTTGTTGCTTGATTATAATTCATTTTTAAGTCACTATTAATGAACATTTTACAAAAATAATTATCTTGTATTATATTCATTAATGAAACCAATCACTTCTTTCTTATGTGAAAACATCCCATCACATATCTATTTCACTTTTATGTCCAAGACCCATACTTAATATAGGAACGTCCATGTCAACATTAGCAACTAAGAGAACATTTAAGCAGGCATCTCAGAAACTTCATTTCTGTTTGAATGCCCCCATTAAAATGATTGATGAAGTCTTTGATGAAACAATAAACACTTTCATGTAGGTGCCAAACTCAAAGTGACCGAGATGTTAGGTTGACAGATGCAGTAGATCATGTTCCAGGCCTTTTTTTCCTTTTCCCTTTTGACAAGAGCTAGTTAACATTTCAATCACCTAGGAATTAGGAACTTTGAGGACCATTGACCAGCATCAGCACTAACCATTGACCTTGCCAACACAGTAGCTAAATTTCTGAAGCTGTCTCCAGAGCTCAGTCAGCTCTGCAACAAATGTCAGTCTCCATCTCTGCATTGAAAACAGGCTGTAAGGAAAATGATTCATTGCACTCAACTTTATGTCTGAACTGGACACTGCAGTCACTAAAATGGTATATACTTTGCCTAATTAAACTGTATAATATAAGCAGAAAACTACTAACAACAAATTTTTTAGCACTGGACCACAAGTCAAATTTTACTTCATATATACAAGAGATTTTTTAAAGAAGAAAGTTTGGTCAGCAATCTGTAATCTTTAGGTTTTGTAGTATCAAAGGAAAATTTAAGCCTGAGCCCTGCTGTGGAATGGTACTGTGGGTTTACTCTGGTCTGATAGTTCTGCCAGTTAAGGAGTTGGATTTTAGCAGAATACTTATCCCTTAAAATCCAATCTATTTATAATTAAAGCCTCAAATACGAAAAATGTCATACAACCATATTGTTTTCTTCTGATTCAGCACACAATAGTCTGAGGTGTTATTCTGACAATAAGTGTCAGGATCAGAGGCTCCCTGGTGATGCTGTTTTCAAGCTCCCCCTGCAAAGAAAGGGCAGTAACTGCTCAGTGCCTTTGATCATTTCCTGATCCAAGGGTGGCCAAGCATGAGCCAGGAGTGGACAGGGTGGGACAAGTGGAGGCAGTAGCTTGGCTTGTCACTCACTTCACTCATTGGCACATTCTGCAGCCCTGTGGAAGCAGGTATGGAAATTGCAGAAGTGTCCAGGGAAATGAGCTATGCTTTTGCTCTGACAATACACTTAGTGAGCCATGGCTTGTCTCACATGGCAGATTTGTGGATGCAAATGGAAATTTAAATCTATCCAGTGTATCAGTTTATAGAAGTAACCTTTGTGTAACCTTAATATGCGGAAAAAAAATTCTGGTAATAAGACTGTACTTTGACTATGATTACATATACTGTACATATACTGATACTGTGGTATTTGCATTGGGTTATTGTGTGGGATTGAATTCCAGTACAAGGTGAAAAATCTAGCTTCTTTTCTTTTTGTAGAAATTACAGCCCAAAAGATTACTACCCCTAAATGAACAGAACCAAAATGTATGAAACAAGATACAGCACACAAGAAAAGGTGCATTTCAGAAACATGCCTTCCTCCTGCATAGGGATAAAACATTGGTGTGGATACAGCTGGTATTGCACTTCCTGCCACCACAGAGAAAGTTTATACTTCAGGGAATTTTCAAAGACAAAATAACAAGAACAGGTAAATAAAGTATAAACTATTTACCTCTGTACTGGCCTTTTTCCCTTCGTAGGCGCTGTCATTTTCTTTAACAAAATAGCAGGCCATCAAACAAGGAATTTATAGAGTTACATTTGTTCCTATTTTCATGGTTGATATGTAATTTTAAATGGTGGAAACCTTCTTTGTTATTGATCTCAAAGAGGGATTTTTGGAAGCAGCAGCAACAAAACCTGCTGGAAGGGCCTTGCATTGAAAGTCTTCTCTGAGCTTTTCTCTCTGGAAAGTGAGAAAAAGTGAGAAAAAGTGAGAAAAAGTGAGAAAAAGTGAGAAAAAGTGAGAAAAAGTGAGAAAATTAATACAGGTGAAATAGCTATGCATTAAAGAATGTGAGAAATCTGACTTCTCTGAGTTCCTATGATCCTACAATGCTTTTCTGGCAAGTGAGTACCATCAACCTTTCTTCTAACTGCTAAAAAATTGAAGAAATCCCTCTCTGTTCTTCCCTCTCATCTTGGCTGCTGCCAGCATAGTGACACGAGCTCTTTGCTGGTGTGTGCTTGCTTGGCAGCAGCAATGTTTGTGTGCTTCTCCCAGGAGGAAATGCTTCTGTGCCTGTGTGCACAATGCTCAGGGACTCCCAGGAGGGGAAATGACCTGCAGGTTTTCAGGATGGACTGAAGGGTTTGCAAGAACAGCAGCAAAAGCTGACATATTCAAGTAGCCACAGAGGCTGGGGAGGTGTCTGAGCTCCTAGGCACACAGTTTTCCTGCCACTTAATTCACATTTAGACAATTATCCTCACAACTGGAAGGGGCAAAACTATGTTTTTAAATAAAAGCCTGACCTTTGCAGACATGATGACATTTGCCAAAGGGATCATGCCTTTTTCTTAGCATTTTTCAAGTCTTGATTACAGTCTATTTTATATAGTCCAAAGTTTCTAGGAGAGAGACAAAAAGGAAAGAAAAGGAGGAAGCAAATATATTTTTAAATATATACACAAATTTGAACACAAGTGCTGCATCTATAGCTGGATTTAGAAATTAAAATTGGAGAGGCTCTCTGAGGTCATTAAGACAAATCCACTCCTGTCACACATATTTTACCTTATGTTAGCACAGCAGCATCTTGCTAACAAATAAGCAGTAGCACATTCACATGCAGTAACTCTGTTGATTGGAGCTGTATATTATACATTCTTCTCATCACCTATCTATTGACTAATGCAGGGGCACTGTGCCTATTATTTCCCTCCTACATAAAGTGGGATGAAGGAAAAGTGGGTTATGTAAAGCTCCCAGTAATTAAGCTTTTTTGAACTAGTGAGCTAGTACATCAAAACATAGAATGACCACAAACTATAATGCATTCCAATCCAGACTCTTTTATATCCATTTCCAATGCAAAGCAAGGATATTGTTCAATTAAAACAGGTCTGGTTGAATAAATTTAATTAGATGCACACAGTATGTTATTACTCATTTTCAGAACTTTCATGTCTAACTTTGTTGCCCTTTAATTTTTGTTGTTAGGATGTGTTTTTTTCCTCTAAGTTTCCAGCTTTTGATGTTGCATTTACGAAGAATGGCCACTAGAGTGCTGCAAGTATCCATTGAAGCTGCAGTTGTGTACATTTACCATCAGTATTTCAGTTTCAGACATACTTTTAAGATCTATTTATCATACATACATTTTTTTTTCCAGTAGAATTTGCTAAGTAAATAACTTAAAAACTTTAAAATGTCTACATGTATAAGCTAGTCCAGATCTGACACTTGTATCTATGTATCTGTATCTACGGAAAAGATGCATATGACTGCTTACCATGTAGTTTACAATTCCATAATAGTTTAGAGGATTGACAGTTATATTATGTACACCGTTGTGATTTAAAGGGTTACCAAGTAACCACTGTTAAGTACCCATTTTCTTGTTTAAGCTGTCTGTAGCATTATTGAAAGTAAATAACTTAAAAACTTTAAAATGTCTACATGTATAAGCTAGTCCAGATCTGACACTTGTATCTATGTATCTGTATCTACGGAAAAGATGCATATGACTGCTTACCATGTAGTTTACAATTCCATAATAGTTTAGAGGATTGACAGTTATATTATGTACACCGTTGTGATTTAAAGGGTTACCAAGTAACCACTGTTAAGTACCCATTTTCTTGTTTAAGCTGTCTGTAGCATTATTGATGCAAGTATAATGTGAGTGCCTCAGGTTTGTTGTCAGTTTCTGAATTGAGACTAACAGATGATACAGACAAATTTGTTTCTGAAACTTATTTGAGTGCTAATATGAAAATCATCATAGAAATCTCTGTCCTTACTCAAAGTTTTGGCAAAACTGTCAAACAGAACAAGTCCAAGAAGGAGTCACAATTTTCTGTGCCAAAAGGGATACATTTTCCTTCCCTGGGATAAGCCCTGAATCCAGTAAAAGAAGACCCACTCGTCCCTGACATAACACAGAATCATGAAATCATAGATTCAAAGAATCACAGAATCATGGAAGCATAGAATGCTGTGCATTGAAAGGGACTTAAAAGATCTTCTAGTTCCAATCCCCATGCCATGGGCAGGGACACCTTCCACCAGACTGGGTTGCTCAAAGCCCCATCCAACCTGGCCTGGAACACTTCCAGCAACAGGACATCCACAACTTCTCTGGGCAACCTGTTCCAGCTCCTCACCACCCCCCTGTCTGTCTATTCTAAACCTATTCTCTTCCAGTTAAGGCCATCCCCCCTTGTTCTATTACTACAGATCCTTTTAAGAAGCTATGATCTGGAACGTTCTCTTCCCCCAGCTGAACAACCTCAGCTCTCTCAGCCTGTCTCCATAGGAGAGGTGCTCCAAGCCTTGCATCACCTCTGTGGCCTCCTCTGGACTCACTCCAATGGCCCCACATCATTTTTTATTTTGAGGGCCCCAGAGCTGATGCTGCACTGCAGTGGGGTCTCACCAGAGCAGAGCAGGGCAGAGGGACAGGATCCCCTCCCTGGCCCTGCTGGCCACACTGCTCTGGGTGCAGCCCAGGAGACAACTGACCCTCTGGGCTGGGAGGCACATTGCTGGGTCATGTCCAGCTTCTCATTAATCAACACCCCCAAAACTTCTCAGTAGGGCTACTCTCAGCCTGTTCTCCACCCAGCCTGTGCTGTACCTGGAGTTGCTCTGATCCACATGCAGAACCCTTCACTGGCCTCTCGAACATCATGAGCTTCTCACGGGCTCTTAGCACCCTGCTTGTTCTTCTCTGCCTGTGATTAGTCCCTTTACAGCAGCAGCTGTAGGAATAGTAGCCTGACTGGGAGAGATGATAGGAGCCCCTCTGCTATAGCCTATTAAGTCTTGAGGAGAAGCCAAGGGCCATCTCATGTTTCTGTGGTTTTAAGGTTGACCTTGTCCCTGTCTAGTACAGCAGAAGCTGTCTTGGTCAGACTCCTTCATAACCAGAAGTCAGAGGAAGGAACTGAAATTTAAAAAATAAAAAAGCGGGCAAAATCTTCTTGAGCTGCTACACTTCTGCCTGTCTAGATTAACTTATTCTAAAAGAGATATAAAAAGGCACTTTAAGCCAGCCAAAGACAAGGCCAAAGTATAATAATATTCAAAGGTTAAGGAGGGAAAGATTAAAGGTGGGAAGTCTTATCAGAAACTGATACTGGGATGAAGATGAAAACTGAGCACTTCCAGCCTGCTCTGAGGAGTATATCAGGACACAGCACAGAAAAGGGGAAGACTGCTAGGACAAATAGATTAAGAAATGAAGTAACAGTTAAAGAATTAGAAAAGCTGGCATTGCAAAGCACTGTTACAAGGGAAAGCTTAAAAAATCCTTGCAAGACCCTGAAAGACGAGGACGACTGAGGTCACTGTAACTATGACAACCAGCAAAATGGACAGAGGAAAAGAACAGGCAAAGAAAACTGAAACCAGAATGATTTGACACACACACATGCTCTTTCTGATCACTCAGGGGAAAAGGAGAGTGAAATGAAGGCAAAAAACCACTTCAGTGGTAAGCAGAGATGGGCAGGGTTTCTTTTGCCTTCCTCCTTTAGTTGGTATTAAATTCCTTTCCATTTCACACCTTCCATCCCAAATTGGCAGTGTCAAACTCTGCTTAAAGTTAATGAAGGATTTGTTTTTAAAGTGTTCAATATTTAATACTCCTTTTAAATGTCACTGTGTTCCAGGAACTTCTAATATCACTAAGGTTTTTATCAGCCTTATTTTTTTTCCCTTGTATATCTATTTTACGTGGTAAACTCTAAGACCAAGTAGAGAAATGTCTGAAAATCCCCAAATATCATCTATTGCAAACACATGGATTAATAATAATTTACCTCATCACCAATTTGAAATTAATCCATGTAGACCTATGAGAACAGTTTGGCTCAGGAGGTATAACCAATGTCAAATTCTTCTTTCATGCAAGTGCATGCCAGCTCATTGACTGATGTAATACTATTGATTTGTCCTTTCAGGAAATTAATATTTTAAATTATTTTATATTTTAATACAGAATATAACCATCAGTGATTGTGGTGGAAAAGGGAAAGTGAAACAAATAGAAATGCTCTATGTCCTAAGGAAGGACCAGAGGGAATCTCTGACCCTGATGTGGCATAGAGAGAGGAAACTTTTTACAGCTGCATGAACACCTGTGCAATCAAAGACATCTTGTCTGGGTGAAACATCCATGGTCTCTGGAAGTGCTGGAGCTCCAAAGGACCCAGCACCCTTGCTGATACACTGGCTCATGCTCTGTTGGAGCACACTGAAATGTCTGATGTCAAGTGTTCCTGGCCTAGGTTGGCTAGAAAAACTTCTTAGCAGAAGACACTGTCAAGCTATCAGAAAATAGTTTTTATGAAGCAAGGTAGACATTCATCCACAGTAGAGTTTTTAACCTCTGAAAAGCCTATGTGGTTGCCAATAGGTGCTTGATGTCAGAGTTTCACAGAAGTTTCTTCTGGGAGTTTGATCCTCAGTAAGTCATGAAAAATATTTTGCTATTGGAAGACTTCCTGAAACCACAATACACAGCTTTACTCAGCTGCAGACTTAAGTGCCAATCTGATCTCTTGTAAGACAACCAGTGTTCTGATAAATCAATCAAACTTTTCCAGTGCTTCTGCTAAACTTCTGCTCAAGGGAAAATGGTGTGTTTACCTTATTGTTCTGTGTCTGCTGCTATAAGTGGGGTTAACTTTGATCTTTACACTATGTTTTTATAGGTAATGCAGAGTCCAGAATGCAAAGGGGTAGTGACACAAAAAACTAGGACTAGGCAAGCAGAGGTCTTCTCACAGTTATTTATTATACACTTGAAATCATTGCACCAATGAAATAATTGTTTAAAACTTTAGGAGATTTTTACTTCAATGGTAATGAATGACAAGACCTTGTCTGTATCCATTTATGACCCTATGTATATCTCCTTGAATAACATAAGCAATGTATCTGTTGCATTTAGCAAAATACCAGAAGGGGTAGTCTATTCAGAATAAAGGAATTTTTTTTTTCCTTTTAATCTAGACTAGTTGAAAGTCCAAGCACTCTGTAGACTCCTCTCTTAATACCCAAAGGGGCTTAAATTGTCAGACATTTTACACAGCTGAATCTCACTTCAGGTGCACCCCTGGAGAGCAAGAAGGAAGAACCAAGGATGAGGAAAAGTGTGTTGAGAATTTCCTGGTGATTTGCAAGCGAGTCTGCAGACACCACTTCAGGGCCAAAGCTGTATTTGTTAGCACTTGTTTTGAGTTATCTATATGTGGATAATTCTCAAAATTGGTTCTATTCTAAACCTCTCCCTAAATGCCAAGATTTTATTTGATAGGTTTCTTAGCAATGCTCAAGATGAGCACAGATAAAACAATTTTTCTCTTTACCCCTACTCATGTCTGTTACCTTTCTTTCTGTTCTCAGTAGAGCTCCTGGACTGTAATGGAGGGATCACTATTAAAAAGAAAATCTCCTTAGATATCCTGTTGCATATTGCACTGAACAGTTCTGGAAGATTCAGTCACTAAGCAAAAACTTTAGATACTTCAAGTCTCTCTGATTTCCCAAAAGCCCAGTACTTTTCATATCTATTCAGAACAGCATGCAAAGACCATTGTTAGTCTTCATTTTGACCATATCACCTCTTACAGTGTATTGCTTCACTCATTCTTTCTGTTTTATAGTGTAAAACATAATAGGCTTTTTCATTTTCAGGGTCTTCCATGATCTCTCCTCTCCTATCTGTCATTTCACATTCACCATGAAGATGTCAGTCCTGTCCCTGAGTCTTTCACCCATCTCATTTTCAAACAATTTTTCTTTCAAAATATCTTTCTTCTTCCCCAGTGTTTAAAATGAACTCCCTGACAATACCTACAATAAAACTTTCCTGCTTTCTTTAAAAAGTCCCTTAAACATCTCTTTTTGGAATAATAAATGAAGGATTGTCACTATAGCTGGGTACATTACTACTATGTAAAGTCCTAAATCTTCTTAGTTTCCTCAGATTTTCATTCTCTGTCTGTCTCTGTACATTATTTCTTACTTTCAAATTTGTAATTTCAAATCTGTGGGGCAAACATCATCTCTGTTCAGTGTTTTCACTAGGATTAGAATGATGCAGTCCTGGATGCAATGCTGAGCTGCGACTAGAAAAACAAAAAACCAAAACCAAAACCAAAACCAGTGGTAGAAAGAGTATCTTTGAAGAAAGAGTTGCATACGTTTTCTAGGGAAAAAAAAAAGAGTAATTTTCTGAGACCCAAAATGCACAATAAATTATGAAGTTACAGTTGTTTACGCTCAGAGTGGGAAATGTATCCTCACATTCCCAATTAATTTACTTCAGCTTTTATGGGCATACACACCTGCCGAATAGCTATTCCAGAATGCCCAGTAAGCTGTACTGAGCCTTGGAAAAGCACTCCCACTTTTTACAGTGTAGATAGACTTAATTATTCTATTATTTCATGCTACTGCATCAGTATAACGGAGAAAAGAACTCAGACTCCAAGTCACTAAATAGAATGAACACTGCTTTTTGTTAAAAAAAAATAGGGCAATAGAGCTTGAGTAAATATGATAGATTCATAATTACATTTCACACTAATGATAGCAGCTACAAAAAGCTATGAATTTTCTTACAGTTAAAAACAGCAGTTATAAACACCAGTTTGGGCAAGCCTTCCTGGAAAAGAGATGAGCCAAGACTTAGTTCGGGATGGTGTTTAGCCACATGTGTAACATTTAATTTTAACCTCATGAATAAATCCTTTGTAGTTTTAGAATCTAAGTGAGGGGGAAAAAAATCAACAAAAAAAGTGAAAATATTATTCTTTGACATTTTTCTTTTTTTATTTGGAAATATGTTAAGCAGCCCTGCATTCTGGAAGAGGGTATTTTTTACAAAGTCTATCAAACTAAGCAAACAGAGAAAGGAGGGTTTATCTCCTTCTGTAGAAATGACTGCACTGCTTGATTTATTGGAAGGTAACCACTGAGTCTCCTTCACAAGGAACTTGACTGTTCACAAATAAATTTTCTGTCTTTAATTATTATTCTCACCATCAGTGGGCTTCTCTAGTGTCACCTTTCCATTAGCCTGTTGGTAGATGTGTCTCTCGTCCCCTGAGCTAACCCCTTCCAGCAAGAGCCAGGAGAGCATCTTGATGGGCCTGCTGCCTGCTCTGTGGGTCCAGCCACAGGGATGCCTTGGGAACAAAGGACAGAAAGGTGCCAGAAGGCAGAGCAGCTGCTGATGCCAGCAAGGCATCCCAAATCTTTTAAATGGTGGTGAGAAGCAAACCCCACAGGGAAGAAGATCTGTGTGCTGTTCCTGAGCCCACACCAGAGCAGGGACGATTATGGCTCTCTGCCTTGTAATTCCACTGCCACACACTTGACTAATATGCAAATGTAGTGAAGTGTGGCCAAATATGCTCAGAGAAAATATCAACAAGGAGAAAAAAACAATTCTGAATGAGCTGCCAGCCCCAGAGAAATTATGTCCCTATGTCTATTACCTGGAAATATTTAGATGCTTGAAAGGCCATTACTGGCTAGCGAATAATTAATTAATTGATTCTGAGCAAGAATTTCAGCAAGTTGCTGAAACCATGTATCATGTTTTCATCCTGGTGATTTTCCACCCTCCCTTTTAAGTTCTTAGGAGTTCCATTACGTTTTTCTTGAATTTTCTCTCTTTCATATGAGCTCTATTGTTCTGTACCGTCTGGGCTCAAAGGTCTTGAATAGTTCCTTACAGTTCTAATTCTTGCTGCTGAATACACCTTAAAATCAATCACTGATTATTGTCCAAAGAGCTGAACTCAGAACCTTAATTTCATGGAGTTGCTCTCCTGAATTTCTGTAAAAATAAATATTGATTTATAAAGTTTTAAGTGCCTAAAAATGCCTATTCTCTTTAATATCATAGTATTTGCAGTTAGCTTAGATGTAAGTTTGAGTACTATTTAAACACTTTCTTTACAGGCGATAAGAAGAAATGGATAAATTTTTCGTGAATTAGACACACCTGTGTCTTTCAGCTTTACTGCATTACTGTTGCCTTCAGTCTATGACAAGAAGCTGAATCTTGGTCACTCAAATGTACACTAGTTCTGCTGATGCTTCTCAAATGCATAAAATTAAATATATATACTATATATGTACAAGCCTTTCCCAGTTTAAAATCCTAGTTGAAAATTAAATCAGTAAAGCAAAAGAAAGAAGAGAGTGAAGAACAGGAAGAGGCTTTAGTCTAAAATTGAAGACAAAAATTGTTAAATAATTGACCACTCAGGAAGAGAACTGTTGTAGACATTTTTGTTGATTGTTTATGAAATAATGCATTGCAGAAGTCCCAAACATAATATCAGCATAATTCTGCCAAGTGATTTTGAGGAATACAGAAGAAGCAGTTCTTGTCCCTAGAAGTGCAAGTAAAGGAGAAAGATAAGAGGGGGTAGATTGTTACCAGCTTTATTTAAAAGCCAAAGGACAGGGGCACAGCCAGTACTTGTAACTTGCCTGGTTACAGGCTAATCTCTTTTTTAACAGAACACTGACACTGATTTCTAGTCACAGGAAGGCTGTTCCCCTTTTGATTTTCTCCTGGAGACCACAAGTTACAAATGTAACAATGTGTCCTGGCCTGGAGAACTCACAGTGTGAAAGAAACCGAACATCCAGGTAATGAAACACACCTGAAGACTGCAGCAGTGGTAGGTCATAGCCTGTGTGTGGGTTCTGCAGATTGCTGCCTCCAATCACTGCAGATTTCAGCTGGTTATTTTGTGTATATAAAGCACCAAGCAGAAATGAGTTCTCAGAGACGATTTGAGTGGAATATAGCATCAAGAGAGCTGTCAATGTGCAGCACATTCCATTACACATGTAGGATGGCTCTTAGAAAGAAGTGTATGGAATGAATCCTGAGATTTGTAGCCTGACCAGAGTAACAGAATATCATTGCCAGCAAAATCCTGGAAGTGATAAAACATTGATTTGCAGAGCAAAAAAGCAGAGGGTGACTTACTAGAAATTAAACAACAGATCTTCTGTCTAAGAAATTCACAGCATTTATGTTCGTTTTGCTCAGACATATTGCCTCTGGCAGCGATTCTGATTAAGAATATGAAGGTAAGTTGTTGTCACCATATATCAGGGGTTTTTTTCCTGGTGAGTTTTTCCTCCTCTGTTAAGTTCTTAGGAGTTCCACGAAGTTTTCCTTCAATTACCTCTCTTTCTTGTGTGCACTGCTGTTCTGTATAGTCTGGACTCCAAGGTCTTGAATAGTACCTTGCAGTTCTAATCCTTGCTGCTGAAAAGATCACAAAATGAATCACTGAATTTTGTCAAAGAGCTGAACTCAGAAGTGTTTTTCAAGAAGCCAACATTTAACAAAAAAAAACTGCTAGTTTTTTTTGTAAGAAATAGTATCTTCTTACAGCGTCATCCAGACAGTATTGACTGGATGACGCTGTAAGAAGATACTATTTCTTAAAAAAACGCTGAGTTGTGACAATGTTAAGACCAGCCTTAATGTTAGAACTCAACCTTGTTTGTATTATCATGGTTTTGAAAACAAAATACCCAACAGGTTTTTATGATACTACTGAGTTTACTAAAGTTAGTCATATTGATTGTTAAAGTCAGTGTCAGGTTCTCAATGAACATTTCTCTGTAAGAATGAATTTAGTTATTTGCTTTCTGATAGCTATAATTGTAGTACCATTTTGATACGACAGAGCCTCATCCGTACAAGATAAAAATATAATGAGTTTTAAAATGCTCTCACAGTACCAACAGTCAGAAAGTTGAGTATTGAAATGTCTTTGAGAAGAGGTATGGAAATGTGGATGGTGATGGTAAATCAAGTTGGTTTAATGACTACACCATCATCTAGTAGACTGTAAAGATAGCTTAAAGCTATTTTAGTTCTCTCAATCATTTCTGTGCCAAAGACAATGGCAGCAATTTTAAGACACAGCCTGCATAAACATAGATTCTAGTACTATGGGAAAAAATAAAAAATTGTATGCTAGAGTTTTCACCAATAGCAACAAGCTTCAAGTACTTTCAATTTCTTACTCAGTTTTATTTTCTGAAATGCTCATTCATTGTGTTGACTTCAGTGGTGACTAAGAGCTGTCGTTATCTTTGATGACCACTGGTCATCTCTTTGGAACAGAGCCATCTACTTCAAGTATTCACCAACCCAGACACAGTGAGCAGCACGGTGTGTTAACTTTGTACCACCCGTACTAACAGACTCCATGCTAGAACAGTTATCCTCGCTGCACAGTGTCTTGTCTGAGTGGGTGTCTGACAGGGATTTACTTACCAACTGAAAATGGAGGAGGAAAACAGCCAGGTTTCCTAGGCACTGAGCTGATGGTCTGATATTTAGACCATCTTTCACTTCCCTTACAGAACAAAAGGTAGTGAACATGTAAAAATGTGGATAATATCTTCCAGCACCCGTGCCATCTTTTCCTTTCATTTCATAGTTCAGTAGGGGTTTGAGATGCTCTTTGTGCTTTGTGTGATGTGCGAATATTAAGCTGCTGTTCCAGATGAAATTTCACTTCCTGGCTGCACCATGCCAGAGTATCTCAGGGTTTACCACTGTATTTAAGCTTCAATATCATAATGACTGATTTTGAAATGCACGCTGGACGTTGTCTACTGTTCCTACTGAGCACAGAGAAATAAAAATATGAAGTAGTCTTAACAAAATGGCCTTTGAGCATTGTAAATTTTGCTGACCCTGAAAAGCATGTAAGACAAAATTTATGTCATTGGTACATTAAAACTTGTATATTTTGTGTGTAGTTCAAACCTCTGAATCTCTTATACAGTACCCTGTACTTATTTTCAGTAGTGTCTGTACGATGCTAGCTAATTGGTATTACCAGCAGGACACAAACAATTATTTATGGTTTCTGTCTGTTGATTTCAATAAAAACAGGAGTTGCTCATGCTGAGGTTTTGCTATTTGGTTGACAAAACATAACACAATATTATCAAAGGAGTTAAAACCGATTATGAATCTTTTAAAGCCAACCATTTACAGCAGTCAAATTTGAGCTTCCAGATGAAGTCCAAGAGTGCAAAATTAAAGCAATAAACTTTCTTATGAATCTCTGAAACTCCATATCTTTTGATTTTTAAATAACTGTCACCATCCTAGGGAATTACTGAGACCAAAGAAAAAGAAAACAGTAAAAATTATC
>VWZS01003929.1:1273362-1357848 GCA_013397075.1 Rhabdornis inornatus
ATTACCCAAACTTGCCTCCCCCCCCCCCCCCAATATTTCAACAAGCAGATTAAAATTTTTAGAAAAAAAGTGTTTATGGATGCCTTCTCTTACACAGTATGAATTCAGAAACATTCCAATCTGGAAAAAAAATACATTGGAATATTCTTTGTATTTCTGGCAAACTATCCAGAGGATACTGCATTCTGCTGTAAATATAATTATACAAGGAAAATGTCCACAAAATATAGAGAATTTACAGGGGTAAAAAAATAAAAAAATTAAAATAATAAGGCAATATTTAATGAGATTTTATTTGAAAAAATGATAAAGCAGCAATTATGTTTTTCTCCATCTCCTGATTAACGATTGTCAAGGTCAGCTACAAAGAATATTTCTGGAGAAAAACTAATTTGTTCTCTTCATAGGTGAAAAGTAATATTTTGTAAGATAAATTATTAGATCAGAGCATTTGAGAAATATAACGCACAACCCAAATTTTCAGTGTAAACTTATCTATAAAATAATAATTTTCAGTTCTTTCTTTACTGTGTGAAACTTTTGATATTTCTCTCCTTACTCTACTGGTTCAGTGGTTTTCTCTACAATTCTTATGTAAGTGTGCTGACTTATTTACTAGGTCGTTTATTGGCTGCTCTTTATTCACTGATATCTATAGGGCTGAATCTCTTTAGGGCAGCAGCTGTCTTTCTTATTGAAACTCTTCTGATCTTTTTGTCTCTAATATTATAATAGCAGTGGCTCCCAAATATCATCCTGCAGCCTGCAAAGAGTACAATTGCACATAGAGCTATTTATAGCTAAAGCAGACATTTTATTTGTTTGTTTGTTTATATTTATCAATATGTGTTGGTTTTTTTTCCTTCAGATTGGCCAGGCTAAACCTTCTAGCCTTTGTCTTTCCCTTATCATGAGAAAAACATCTGTTGAACATGATAAATCTTTCATTTCTTCCATTTGCTGTTTTCCACAGCTATTTCCGTGTTTGTGCAATTTTCATCTTTGCCTTGATCTAGAGGGAGAATAAGCCTGCTTTTGCAGTCCAGATACTGCAAATTGATGTCACCAGCCTGTTACATCTCTGCTACAATCTGCATCATTACCAGTCGTTCTTCCACAGTGAATCAAAAGGTGTTGTGAAGTAATCCATCACTCAAGTGGCTAGCAGGAACATGTTGAAGTTCCAACTAGACTGGGATGGGACATACAATTTTATGCTGGACTCCTCTTTATATTTCTCATATATTTACTAGAATTGAGAAAACTGCAAATTAGAATTTTGAGAAAATGTAGCTGAAAATAGGTGTGCACTTATTTATTGTTGCCACTTTATGCAACTAAGATTAGCCCAGACAGATAAGTGTGAAGGATGAAACCCTGTCAGTGGGAGTTTTGTCACTGACTCCAGTTGAAACTGGAATTTGTCTACAGTTGTGTCTCAAAATATCAGTGCTGGAAATCAACTTGGAATGTGTTATTTATCTTAGAAAGATTAAAACATCAACCTCTTGCCACAGATCCATCAAAAATATGCAGTATTGCAGACGTTTCTCTTTATGTCAATTAATTGATATAAAATATATCTGATATATCTATTAACCTATTTATCTAAAAAAATCCCTGAAACTCCACATATTTTCATTTTTGGACTTCTGTCAGTGAATAGCAGTGTAAAAAATTATTCCATCAAATCTCATTTATTTTTAACAAATCTTCCAAAATCCAAAATTCTTTATATGCATTGTTAAGTAGTAAGACTTACTCATTTTATTTCTTAATGAAATAATATAACTTCTTTCCTTTTCTGTTCTGTTCACAATTTATGTAAAGAGTTTCATGTGATGAGGTTTCCTGCATAATGTCAAAAGCTTGGGAGAAGATGGTCAGTCTTTGATTCATAAAAGAATTCAAAGCATCCAGTTCACTGTGTGAAATTATTCTGGCAAGGAACAGATTAATCTTGATTTCATGACCCAGCTGAGAGTATAATATGACTACTATCTATACTCCTACTTGAATTGTAGTATATTCATACTGATTTGTAACAGTAAAAACCATGGTAACATATCAGTGACCACACTTTTGTATCAAACTATTACTTTTAAGAATAATATATTTTTAAAAATAGAATGCATGAGAATATAATGTCCTGGAAATGTAAATTTAATGAAAAAATTAAATGATCAGTACTTAGGTACATCCTATACATTTTCTAGATAGTAAAATTATGAAAATATCCCTTCAGGTTCTGAGTTTTACTGATTACAAGAAAACTTCACTTGCATTTCTTTAGCATAAATTTAATATGTCTGAAAGATTACTCTTTCAAGCATACAAATACCAGCAAGGTGATGTATTCAGTATAAGACCATTTATGCAAGGATTTCAAGCTTTTCCAAGGAACATAACTAAAGCAGCTGAAATTGATTCATTTTGTGCACAGTTACCCTATAAAGATGAGGAGTCAGGATTAAATAAAGCAAAAGTCCAAGCGAATAAACTAATTAGGAAATAAGTGCTGGCCAGAATAACTCTACACAAGATAGGTTTACTACCATTCAATATTTTACCTTGGTGGATATTATGAGCTATTTCAGTGTCGTGCACTGGTAAGCATGAAATAATATTAGCAGGTGTCATAGAGAATAAAAGTTATAATGTTATATGTAACAATACACATTGAAAGTTTTAACTGACAGCATAGTCAACAATTATCTGATTTGAAATTATTTTTCCCATCAGTACATTCACTACATTATGAATACCACTCTTTCATGTACAGAATGGTATCTAAACACTATAAATATAGATGGATCCCAGTCAGGCAAATATTTGATAATTATGCATTCATTTGTATCTTCTACAACGTTGGAATCTTAAAGTTAGAAAGAATTTGTTTTATCTTCTATAGAATCTGCCACTCATAGTACAGTCAATAAAGTTGGATCCCCTGTAAGATGTAGCCACCACTTACACACCTGGGGTTAAATCCAACATAATATTTAAATCCCCTTAATGTTTGAATTTTTCATTAAATTTGCTCAGGTATTTAAAACTCCATTCCATGCATGCCAAGGACATATATTTTTCTCCATATCTGCCTTCTAAGGCCAACTGAGATTCACAAACTCTGGGTGTTGGTGCCTCTAAAGAATTTGGTGAAATTTCTTCAATGATGCCTAAGGTTTGGTACAATAATCCAGCCACTGAAATGGTTACCCATACTAAGAAAATGATTTATTTAGTTCTAGAAATGTTTGAACATGAGTCTACAATTCCTGTTTTCCATGTTTTTTCCATAGATAGTTTATATATATAGTGTGTTCCAATAACCACACTATTTGTTAATTTAAAGTTTATGAAATGCGATTCTGTCATAATTCCATGGAATCAGTAATGCAAACCACAGGGCTCAAAGGCAATCAGCAGCCTGTAATCCTTGCCTAGTATCTTAAACTCACAGGCCAGAGCTCTTCTGAGGAGAAAGTGTAAAATCAAAATTTTAAGACCAATTTTGAGGACAATTTTGTTGCCAGAGATTTGCTTGACAGGTTCTTGTATTTCCTGGGAAAATGAATACATTTCCCAGCTCAAAATTCAAATTCTATTTGTGAGTGTGGATTCTTGTTGGTTAGGCATTTCAATGTGAAAAATTACACTGCCTATAGCATTTTTCTGACTGACACTGACCTCATGCATGGAATAGGGAAATCAGGAACATGGAATAGGAGTGTTGGTGTCCTATAAGAACCACAGAAAAAACAGATATTTTGAAATAGTTTCAACACAGTAAATTTCTTTTTCAGTGGCTAGTGTGAGAACAGAAATGAGAACACCAGTTTATAATGTAATGGACATATTGCCTGGGAAATCACTTGTTGGTGTTTCCAATACTGAGTCTGTATTTTACGGAAAAACTTCTTAGGAAAAGATGTGACCTAGGGTCTTATCTCCCAGGCATGACCTGTGTGAATAGGCTTTAGCCATTCTTTCTTCCACTTTCTCTCCATCTTGAATTCTTTGCTACACATCAGCCAAATCTCAGCAGCAGTGAACAATTTTCTTTGCAAGAAAATAGCATATAGATTCTTTCAATGTATGTACCTAAGAAGTAACAGACAGAGGTTGAATGTTTTCATAAGGCTGAGTCTCCTTTGGATGTGTGTTTGCCCCTAAATTATTTAATTTTTAAAAACTGGGATGTTGCCATGGTGTTCAGAGTCTGATACTCTGACTTGTATTAAGTAGCGTCTGAGAAAACCTACTAAGCAGAGCAGAGTTCTTTTCTAAATCATAAATGGCTTTAGGTGCTGAGCTGTGCAGAAGCAGAATTCACAGTTGTCATTCAATGCAAACTTAATATTCAAAACCTGAAATGCATATTAAATCAAAGCAGCAAGCATTCTGTATTGATGGGGGGGAAAAGCCCTTTCATTTAAATGCTGTTTAAATCCCCTTTTTTTTTATTTTATTCAGAAAGATTAACCTTGAGTATTATTAGGTTTGACTCGGATCTTTAAACTGTAAAGTAGTGAAGGTAAGTCATATCACACATATCTGAAGACCTTAAAATAAATTATCTGTTAGCAGCTATACTAACCAGAAATCACATTTTCCATCTATTGATTTTTCAATTTAATTACAAAAAAAAAGTATACTAAGAAAAATAGGCTAGGGAAAAAATCAAATAGAAAATCCTAAAGTTATTAAGGGATTGATTCAAATAAGAGATAGGAAGAAAAAGACCACAAATGTGGCTTAATGGAGAGTTTCCAAATTAACATACACATCTTATCATGAAAAAGACAAATTACAGGAGAAATAGGACTTCCACTCATTCCACTTGAGCTGTTAAGACCTAAGCGACCCTTAATGGGAGTCCACCTTAGAATGGTCTTGGAGGCTTCCAAGAATTCGTCCTTATATCTACAGTTTGGGATATTAACTGAAAAACACAGGCTCTTTTCAATGGCAAAGGTAGGTACTTTGACAAGATAGCTAAAGCTTTTTTGCAGTTATTGATTTATTTGCCGCAAAACTAGAAATGTGTTACAAATACCTACTTTCATCACTGCCCTTTAAAATATCTTACCATGATTTTCAGTTGTGAATTTGAGATACAATGGATATATCTAAACATTTTTACTTGTTTTAGTTCTACAAAATGCCACAGAAACTCACTCTTGCACTACACAACTGAGAACTCATTTTTTAGAAAATACCCATTAAGCGCAAGTACTGCTGGATTTTGGTGTACGTCAGTTGCTTTATTTTACAGAATGATACAATCTCCTGGATTCTAATAAACATGTACTTGGATTTTACAGAGAAATTTCGTTTTACATTCCAGAGAGCTACTAATTTCCAGTATTTTTTTCCTGTGAATCCAAGAAACCTTCTTCCCACAGAAAGTGACCTTTAACAAATAGATTCTAAACCTTTACAAATACTGTAACTGAATTTCAAAATCAGGAGATGCAACTTTTTCACATAATAAAGATTTTGATAGCTGTATCTGAATGCTTTGAAGCTTTTCAAGAAGTGAAAAGCTGGGAGATAAAATTTCTCTTTACTTTAAAACCATTTTCTTTCTATGTGACTGCACTATCTATTCTTCCCACAACAAATCTATCATATTAATGACTAATAGTACTTCACGAATTTGTCATTAGATGTGAATTCAACAGCAACCAAATTTTAGCTCAACCACTACAGATTTGACATGATACTTCAACTCCTTTTATTCCGTCACTTTCCAACAGAGAAAACCCTAATTCCTACCCATACTCTTCTGTTAACTTGATGTTTTCAGGGAATGTGTTGGTGCTTAAGGGCCTGTAAGATTTACTGCAGTAAGGAAGATTACAATGTAAGTTTATATTCCTTTGCTTAGGCTCACAGAGATGTCTTGACCTCTCAAACTAAATGGGAAGTAAATGCCAAAGTACAGCACTAGCCATCTCTAAGTAAGTAATTTGTTCTCCCCCTTCCCCATTTCATTCCACTATCTCTTGCACAGTGAAACACTGTATTATCATAAGCTAAAATTGTAATTCTGTAAATAATAAATGGATAGAAGGTTATTACCTTTGAAAATCTTGAGTGGAAATATGTAAGATACAAATAAAAGCATGTAAATCTCACAGAAAAAAAATAAAAATGTGGTCATACTGATCCTTTTTGATCTTAAAATTCATTGATCAATCTTTAATTTCCAAGTGGCCTACAGAGACATTCATTATAGATCTTCCCCTTTTCTGCTGAGACAATGCTGCTTGGTATTTTTCCCCTATAGGATCTCTTCTTTCACACAGGTAATCAGTGGATCAAGAGTCTGATATTTAAGCATTTACCACAAGAAGTAAAAAATTCTAATTCTGACTTTTAAAAAGAATTTATGCAGATTTTGTTCAGAAATTAGGACCCTTGCTGAACTATACTAGTAACATAGTAATATTAATTATGTTCTCAATGATAAGACCTCCCATGTGTTTTTGTGTTACAGCACTTAAGCTTTGCATATCTGTTGATAAGAGATCTTATTAGGAATCAAAATATATGTTCATTGTGTAAGAGCACCATTAACCAAGAGCTCATTATCTTCCCTTGATTAAGTGTTATGTAGGGCTCTAAGATGTCCTTGCAAGTGGAAAACTATGTAACATGAAGTAATTAATCTGAATTATTTTACAGACGCTCCTTTGAATGAGATCCTTCAGATTCTGTCAATCCAGTTGCCTACCGAATGTCCATGAAATTAGATACAAATCTGTAACAGTCCACATTGTAGAGAGCATCTCCATACTCCTTGCTGAAACAGGAGGACTTCACACGGCAGAGCCTTGCTGAAGTCAGTTTCATGCCATTTGGCCCAGAGTTCACTGATAAAGTGACTTTAAAAGACACACAGGTGATGAATGTGTTCCTGCAGTTTTCTGAGAGCTCGTGAAATCTTCCATGACTCATAGAAAACACAGTAATAACAGTGTTCCCTTCTCAGGAGTTTCTAACCTGCAGCTTTTTCTTTGCTAGAAATAGCAATGTTACATGCTGAAAAGGCAGAAAACCAGCCACTATTATATCTAAGTTGACAAGAAAGCATGTTGGTTCATGAATGCCATGAATACATACCTTATGCCTGCACTTTTTCATGCTTCAGTCAAAACACACAATTGCTTAACATAGGACAAGCCACCAAGATATCTCTGTCTTCAGTGGTGATCATGGTGGATCTTGTATCCTGCAGTTCATGGTCCATGTAACATAACATGAAAGTCTGCTTACAAGTAAGATGATCTAAGATAATTTACCTCAAAACAGTAATTTCTTAGTTTCACACCACGTGACTTCTGATACACAGAGAACACTACTTCTTCGCAGTTACTCTCAACAACCTGCAACTATTATTTTCTCTAATTTGCCCATTCCTTAACCAAGAATTTGATACAGATACAAAACGGGAATGGCATATTGATGGTATATACATTTTTGGAGGATCATGATTCCAATAGGACATGCATGAGAGATTTTTCTAAAACAGTTTTCGTACTTATTTTATGCAGTTGTTCAAAGTAGATTTTCATCATCTGTTCAGTCTTTCAGTTCTCCTGCACAACTGCAGATCATAGGAGTTTAAATAAAGTAACACCATATTTCTCAGCTGGACAATAAAGCTCTTTTTAGTCATAGATTTAAGAAAGTACTACAGCACAAGTTTTTGATTCTCTTGTGGTTATGGTTCCTTATTTACTATCTCCTCTAACTAGCTCATTTAATCATAGACTCATAGAATATCCTAAATTGGAAATGACCCACAAGGATCATCAAGTCCAAGTCGTACGCAAGACACCACAGGAGTCACACCATGCGCCTGAAAGTACTATCCAAATGCTCCTTGAACTCTGTCAGGCTTGGTCCTGTGACCACTTCCCTGGGGAGCCTGTTCCAGTGCCCAGCCATTCTCTGAATGAAAAACCTTTTCCTGATATCCAAAATAAACCACCCCTGACAAACCTTCAGGCCATTCCCTCTGGTCTGGTCACTGGACACCGCAGAGCAGAGATCAGGGTCTGCCCCTCCTCTTCCCCTCATGAGGAAGCTGTAACTGCACTGAGGTTTCCCCTCAGTCTCCTCTTCTCCAGGCTGAACTGTCCAAGTGACCTCAGACATTCCTTATATGGCTTCCCTTCAAGACTCTTCACCATCTTTGTTGACCCTTTTTGGATGGTCTCTTACAGCCTTATATCTTTCTTATACTGTGCCAAAGCCTGGTTGAATTAAGCTTCAAACCTGAATAAAGGACCTGTATTTTAAGCAGACATGGATGTTTGCAGATATGTAGTAAACATGCATGGAGACAGCATGCATAGGCCAGCTTACGGTAAAGGAGAAATTCAGAGGTAGCACCTTTACCATAATCTATGACATTCATGTAACAGATTCACGCTATACTGCTATAGCGAGGGGATTACAGGGGTGGCATCTGCAAGAAGCTGCCAGAAGCTTCCTCCAAGTCCAGCAGAGACAATCCCTGGCAGCTCCCAAACCAGACTGGCCACTGGCCAAGGCTAGCAAATTAGAAATTATGGTAGCACCTCTGTGATAACTTATTTTAAGGAGGGAGAAAAAAAAAGGTTTTGTGCAGTTGTAATTGCAGCCAGAGAAAACAGAGTGAGAACATGTGAGGAGAACAACTCTGCAGACACCACGGTTGGGAGAGAAGGAATTGGTGGAGATGTGCTCCTGGCACTGGAGCCGAGATTCTCCTGCAGCCCGTGGTGATCCACAAGGATGCAAAGATCCACCTGCAGCCCATGGAGGAGCCCCATGCAGGAGCAGGTGGATGCCTGAGAGGAGTCTGTGACCCTGTGGGAGACCCATGGAGAGAGACACCCACACTGGAGCAGCCTGTCCCTGAAGGACTGCACTCCATTCAAGAGTGACCCACTCTGCAGCAGTTTGGGGAGAACT
Organism: Rhabdornis inornatus; assembly: GCA_013397075.1. Classification (NCBI taxonomy): domain Eukaryota; kingdom Metazoa; phylum Chordata; class Aves; order Passeriformes; family Rhabdornithidae; genus Rhabdornis; species Rhabdornis inornatus. The sequence continues at coordinate 1,282,333 of VWZS01003929.1, forward strand.
GTTGACTGTGGGATGGGCTCACATCAGAGAAGTTGATGGAGAACTATCTCCTGTGGGAAGGCCTCACACTGGAGCAGGGGAAGGACTCCTTTCCTTGATCAGCAGCAGAAACAACCTGTGATGAACTGACCATAATCCCCCATTCCCTGTGTCCCTGCACTGCTGGGAGAAGGAGGTAGAGCTGGGAAGAAGGGAGGGGTGAGGAAGGTGTTGTTAATGTTCTATTTTACTTCTTATTCTGCTCTGATTTTGTTAGTCATAAATTCAGTTAATACCTCTAATTCAAATCTGTTTTGCCCATGATGGTATTTGGTGAGTGATCTCCCTCTATCCTTATCTCACCTCATGAACTCTTTGTTTTATTTTCTCTCTGCTGCCCAGCTGCAGAGGGGAGTGATAGAGAGGCTTTGGTGGGTGCTTGGTATCCAGCCAGTATCAACCTACTACACCTGGTTGTTCTGCATTATTATCCTTTCTTTAGCTCTATCCTGTGATAACATTTCAACAAGGACCATGGTTTGTAAAAATGAGTTGTTCCAAAGGAAAGAGATTAAGTACGATTGGCAAATACTGTCACAAGAAATTCTGGTATTTGTTACTGCCTCTTCTGAGTCAGAAAAAATAGCCATATGATTATTCTGAATTAATGTGGTTTTTTCCCTTTAAATCTAAGAAGTGACTTGTATATGACTTTTGAAAGACTGCCTATATGTTTGGAATGACATTTTAGAACATCATCTTCATTTCAGCTACCATCTTTGAAAAACAACTAATTCGGAAAGATTATCACTCAATTAAACTATGCAAATACATTTGTATTACTTGAATTTAACAAGTTTAGATTGTGTTGTGGTTAATTGCTGAACTGAAAGTTCTTCTGGAATCAGTCCATTATCAATAAACTTGTAATCATGCGTACATGAAAGACAGTAAAGTTCTTCCAAAATCTTCCTGTGGGCTCACACAGATTTGTTATTTTTCCAATTAAAGAAAAAGATTCTTTCTGAGATTTTACCCCAAGTTGTTACATTATTTTTATCTACTCTTGTATTTTACACATTTGCTATTTAACCATGAACAGCTAACAAAACACAAAATAAGGAATGATTGTTAAAAATTTTGCTATAAATCCACTTGCTTAAAAAAAACCCCTGTTATCTAAATATCTGTTATCCAGCTAAGTTATGATCTGATGATTTACATCTAATTCATGCAGGAAAATGTCCAGCTTTATAAATATTTATATCAAAGTAATAATTGGAAGAAATGCAGTAGGTATATTTCATCTTCTTAACGGCCAAAGCTTCTCTTTTGTAATGCATCATAGCATCTCAGTAGACAACAAAACAGACACAGTGTCTTTCTTCAGAATCTATGAAACATAACTTCTTCTGCTTCTATGCAATTTATCAAACTTCCAATTTTGCATGTTTTTTAAAAAGCTATGATATTCAATATATCTGATTAGTATTGCAGAGATAGATACTTTGTATCTCCTGATGTTTTGATTGCAAATTCTAAATATCTAAGCAAAGAAAATAAATTTAAGTCTTATGGACACAGGCCACATGATCTGTTCCAAGCTACAATGAAGTACTTGGACATTCTCACTCTTCTAATGGTTAAAACTTTTCTTCTCATCTTCAGCAGAAATGGATGTATCATTAATATTCCTGAGTTACTTTTGTCTATTTCCTAGGCTAAAGCTATATTTTACTTTTAATGACCCATTTTTTCGCTCTTATGTTTAGCCACATATGTTATTTATTAAGAGTGATCAGCTTAGCAAGCTCTTTCAGCTGTCATGTCAAATTGAACCAGCCAGGCTTTTTTTTTGGTAATTTTTCTCTACTTGAATTTTATATTCCTATCACTATTCCATTATCCTTCCATTTTTTAGCTTAACTCTCCTAAACTATGTAGGAAGAATAAAATTACAAGGTAGCAGGACATCTGCTGAAACAGATTTAAGGTTTTTGGTTTATTTAGTGTGCAGCCTCTTGGTATTTAAAGAAATCAGATGATGAATGTAAAAGAATAGTGTTTCCATACACTTCCACACTGTAGTTCAATGTAACTGATTTCAGTTGAATCTTCACCACATTTTATGGAACTGCTGTTTTTCAGATTAGCTATCTTTTCTAAAGTTATCTTTAGTATGCGCCATAAGAAAAAAAATATTTTCCTTGCTCAAAAAAAAATCTGAAGATAAATTTATATATGTATTCTGAATATTTCCCTACCAGATCACAGCAAAGTAACATAGAGAATGCTGAGGCATTGTTTTGCTTGGTATGAGAGGATTAATGCTACCCAGCTTATTCTGGTAGATTTTGATTTAACCTTCTTTAAAGATCTTAGATGAGCCCTTCCCAAAGCCTCCTTGGGTATTCCCTTTTACCATTTCCACTTCTGCATTAGAGAAAGTTTGTTTACCTGTTCTTGTGGTGGGCTAGCCTTGCGTAACAGTAAAATGCCTACCCACTTGCTCACTGACTCATCAGGGGGAAGGGAGAAAATTGGAGGAGGAAGGTCATGGGTTGAGGTAAGACAGGGAAATCACTTACCAATTACTCTTGGGGTAACACAGACTCAACTTCAGCAAAAGTAATTCATTTTATTGCTAGTTAAGTGCCAGATTTAGGTAGCGAGAAAAAAGAAAAAAAAATAAATTTTGACACCTTTCCTCACCCTTTTCCAAGGCTCTATTTCAGTCCTTCATTTCAGACTCCTATACAAACCCCACCCCACTGAGAAGCGCAGGGGATGGGCATTATGGTCAGTACACTGTGGTTTCTCTCTTGCCACCTCCTCCTTCCACCTTACCCCTGCTCAGCTGAGAGATTTCCACAAGCCCCTTCAGAGATACACACCTGCTCCACTGAGTGCTCTTTCCCAGCCTGCAGGGGAATCTGTGCCCTGGGGATGCTGCCTGGAGCACCATATTCTCTGACTTTGTTATTCCCCCACCTCTCAGTTGTTTTAATGTCTTGAACACATTTCCCCGAGATGCCACTACCTCATCCATGGGCTCAGCCATGCCCCGTGGCAGCTGGAACCAACCATGTCCTGTCCAGGTCTGCATCTCCTCACAGAGCTCCAGTGCAGCCCAAATTCAGTTTCTTTTCTTAATTTGAAACTGAAATTTTTGTAATGAAAACTTTGAGTCCATTAATTCTGTTACTGCTCTCCACAAACAAGGTTGGGAAGTTACTCCCTCCTCTGGCCTTGTTTCCTAGATCTTCAGAATTCCACTCCCATTTGTTTTCCCCAGAAATCCTGTTTTATAAATCACAGCGCTTCCTAGATTCTTCAATTAAACTATGTCTGTCTCAAAGTGAAGCACACCATGGCCCACACAAGGCCTAAACTGAGCAAGCCAACTTTTATGGACTACAGGAAAGCTATTTTTGGAAGCAAACCCACTTCCCACCTTCCTACTTAACTCCTGATTCCCCTTCTGGTAAAGCAAGAAATCAGATTCAGCTTGCAGTATGATACACCTTCCAGAACTGCCCCGAAGAAAAGAAAATTGTTTCCTTAACTTTTATCTGTGCAGCTGATTATTCCTAAATAGTTAAGATGCTTGGCTGACTCTCACACTTGAGGCTCCAAAAAGGGCAGAAAGCATTGGAACTGATGGGTGTTTATACTCTCAGAACCTCAGAATTACTACCACAGGCCAGCACATTAAGAATGTTACTTGAATATTACTTTAACATACAAAATATTACTTGATTTTATTATTGCAAGGTTAAAACTAAAAATGTCCACTGTTTAAAACCTAAAATTCTTGGAGATCTTTATATTTTCTTATTTTGAATACGTGCTATGAAACAATTCAATCCTGCTGTTCATGGACAAAAAAGGACGTCAGAAGACAAGGACATATGTAGAAGAAAATGAGTGAACAATTTAAGATAATAATAAAATAAATATCCTCAATGTTTTGAATGATCAAATAGTGATAGAGAAACTAACGGCATGTTGAAAAAATTTGTCAAAAATATGTATAACATTACCGAACTCAATAAAGAAATGTACTCGATTAAACCCGCAGAGGAAAACATTGTGATATGTATCCTGTTACTCACTGAAGACATGTCTTTTGTTGCCAAGACAGACTGTCACCACGTTCTCATCCATCTTGGTTATTCAAAGGATACAACAGAACTATTGATTTGTGTTCATTCTTGTATTCCTGTGCATAATAATTGCTAAGGAAGGTAAAATTATTTATCAAGCAGCTACAATGTATTTTACTATGTCTGACATTCACCGTTCATTTAAATAAGAAAATACCAAGTTATGGTATTCTGATTCCTTAATGTGATTATTCCATTTTGTACACATTTGTGATTGGTGTTCAGAGTACCTCATTTGAAAGCAATGTGCATAGTGAAACTTCAAACACTATTACATATGTCTTTCCTAATTTAGCTCAACTGATTAATTGAGATTTTTTGCACTACAGCTTAACTAATAATAAAATTTGTCTCTGAAGCACAGATTTAAGCAACTTGGAAAGCAAAAGAATTTGGCTATATGTGCAACTATTTATTTTAACTTCATAAATTAAAAAGGATCTTTCTGATAGTTAAAAACTCTGCGTTGTTTTCTGTCATGGCCAGTGCAAGTGCATATTCAAACCAAAGTAAGTGGACAAATTAAAAATTCTAGAATTGAATCGTTTGACAGGATGAGCCACTACAAAATCTTTAAAGTTCAGACTCAGTGATCTGATATGTGCAGCAGGTACATATTTTTGCAAATGAAAATCAGAAATTCATGGAGCTTAACAACTACCCTTCCCTTCTTGTCAAACAAGAAGGAGCAGTCATGTTCCTGGACTTCAGGAGAATTTTCACAACCAGCACGGCAATTTCAAAGACAGAGCCTACCTCTTGTCCTCAAATAGGTAGAGAAATCATCACACAAAATGCTATTTGAACATAACAAAAACTCTTAAAGCTGCCCAATTTTAATTTCATTAACACTTGAAAATAGTAAATGGCTGGTGGTTTGCATTTGTATGAAGGGAATAAGAGACGATAATTTAGAGTAAAAGGAGATAAATAGACTGTGTAGCTACATCACTTCTAGTAAACTGAAGCAGCCAAGGACATTCTTTGGAACAGAGGGCAGCTGGCTGGTGCTCACCATGTGCACCTGGACACTGACCCCATGCTAATCAGCAACAAGCATGGCCCCAGTCCCTGCACCCTGTCTTGCTGGGAGAGGCTGCTGCTCTGCCCCAAACCCTCCCCATAGTCTAACAGGATGAACAGTCACTTGGCAGCACAGGGTGATAGTAACCTATAGATTTCCAAATGCAATGTTTAACTTTTCATAAAATAGTTATGATGCTAACAAGCTTTTTAAGCAGACAGAGGTGATATTCAGCATAGGTAAGCAGTGACTCAGGACATTTATGCTGATCAGTCTCTGCCAAGTCAAACAAATGAGAATGTTTTCACTGCTTTTTCAGATCAATATGTATTTCATTTCTGGAAATTGCAAAGGCCTACATCTCAGCAGTTATTGGTGAGGCATGTGCAATCCCAGAAAGGAAGACATAAGAATTTTTAGAAATAAATCCTATATTGAATTGCTGCTTCTTCTGTAGCAGTACTCTGGATCCCCAAGAGCAACACCAGCTCTGACCATCATGGACAGCAATCCTGTCCGCAGGCCTCACCTCATCCTGCGCACATTGAAGATGCCCACACCAGCCCCTCGGGTCCAGCAGCCCCTGCCCCAGTGATGCCACAGCAGGGTGTCTCCAGTTCCCCACAGCCTGGCTCTGCCTGGTCATGGCTCCTGCTGGATCAAGCCCAGGCATGAGTCCTGCTGCTACAATCACCCCATGGACCCATGTCCTGGCCTGTCCCTGTCCTTGCCTGTGCCCATCCCCAGGGAGGCACCTGGGGCTGGAGCTGCCCAGGTGCCCTCAGCTGCCTGCTTCTGGTTGGGGTGGTAGGAACGCTGGTTTTTTGCCTTGCCAACTCTCCATGAAGAGCCCTGACCATCCTGGAGACCACTCCTGCCCCCAGATCCCTCCTTATCCTGCCCACATCAAGGCATCTGCTGTGAGATATCCCCAGAGCCTTTTCTCCAGGCTAAATAGCCCTAGCTCTCTCAAACTGTCTTCATAGGAGAGGTGCTGCAGCCCTGTGACCAACTTAGTGGCCTTCTCTGGACTCAGTCCAGCAGGTCCACGTCTGCCTTGTGCTCAGACCCCAGAGATGGATGCAGCACTCCAGGTGGGCTGTCACAAGAGCAGAGTAGAGGAGCAGAATCACCTCCCTCGACCTGCTGGTCACACTTCTTGTGATGCAGTCCAGGACACAGTGGACTTTCCAGTTTGCAAGAGCATGTTGCCAAATCATATTGAGCTTTTTTCCACAAACGCCGCCAAGTCCTCCTCGGCAGGGCTACTCTCTATCCATTCTCCTTCCAGCCTTTACTTGTGCTTGGGATTGCCCTGAGCTGCCTGCAGGACCAGTGTTATGATCACACCACACAGCTTGCTATCGTCAGCAAAATTGTTGAGGGTGAATATGTACATTATATACACACATATACACATGTATATGTTTGTATATATATGCACACACACAGCATTTATGTGCACATTGAATAGTGCACCTCCTGCAGCATAATTATTGACTTCTAATTCTGGTGGACTTTCAAAGAAAAAGATCTTTGTTAAACAAAAATGAAATGAAGACTAAAAGAATCCATTACACTCAATATAAGCCACAACTGCAAAAGTAGGGATTGTATTGCGTTAGAACTTGTGCTTCAAGCTGAGGTCATAATGAGATATTTCTAAAGACAAAAGTGTGCAACACATATTGCGATAGAACTGCCTGGTCTGTTCTCCCCAGCTTACAGTCCTCTAAGGTTTTCAGTATCCTCAGCATACATTGATCATTACAGCCAATAAAAGCTGTATTGGTTTACTGCTTTGCAAGGAGTTCTCAGCTTATTTGGCTTTTAGGTGAATGTGTCTGAATTTTTTGGCTGAGGTTTTCAGCAAAACAGTGACTCATCATAACAGAAAACCAAGAAGGAAAAGGTTCATTCCTAAACGCATGGAATCAACCATTGATGGGTAGTATGTTGCAGCACTATCTTCATACTTAACAATGAAACTCTAACCAAAACAATTTCTATAAATGTCTGGTAATATATAGCATTCAGACCTGTATGAGGCTTCTTTATGTAATCACAAGTGTAAGTGCAGTTGCCGTTCTGAATGTCAAATATATATAAATGTCAGCGAAGACATCTTTGCATGTGTTATCAGCAAAATCAAAACTGTCTTTTTAAGTCCTCAGGTGTACATTTTCAGATGTGTCACACATGCTTTGAAAACCTTAGTGTTTCCTCTACTAAATATGAATAAAAATATTCACAGTTACAGGGTGCAGTGCAGTTAGAGATGGGTTTCTCTCTCTCAGGTACAGCTTTCAGTGGTTCACCATCACCACAAATGGTGTGATTTTTGTATGATATCAGAAGTATTTCCAAGACATGCTAATAAGACTAAATGTTTAACAGTTAATATCCCTTATTTGTTCCAGTCTCAGTGCACACATACTTGAGAAAAGAAACTAAACTACTCCAACTACTTGGCATTCCAAAATTCACATTTGAAATTACAATGTGACAGCATGCACTGTCTTGACACTGAAGGGGATTTGGTCTTTTCATCCCAGTCTTCCCTGATGCTTAAAGTGAGTTCAAGCTGCTTTCCCCTAGGGCAGTTTTAACACAATCATTTTTAGACACTCTGTTCTTCCTGTCACGCCCACAGCCTAGTCAGCCCTTTCATTCTAACAAAGCCCTGTGCATTCATATGCATGTAGGAGAGTATTAAATTACTCTACAATTCAAATACTCCAGAATAGGAGATGAGACATAAGTCATATTAAATATAGAAGGCAGTTGTAATACATATAGTATGTGTTTTCACCACTTTTTTTGTTACCCCAATCAAAACGGAAAATTCTTTCTCTTTTGTTATCTTCTAATTTAATCAATCATACCTCATTTTTTTCTATTTTTTTTAATTTAAAAATTAAATTTAAATGTCTTCCTGAAGAAGTGGCTTTAATCAAACAGTACAGCTCAGCATAATACCATCTTCTCAATACAGCTTTAGATGAACCCTTTTTATAAGTTTTCAGGTTTGCCTATCAATTAGTATCAACTGATCAGACTGAGTTAGGATTATTTGTACCTGCTGTTCTCCTCTGTTTTTTTGCATGCATTACATGGATAAATAATATTACTTAGAGAAAAAAAGCATAATGTTGGTCCCAGCCCACTAAAAGTAAAATGAAATTTAGTAATTCACACTATTAACATAATTGGTGGATTCCCTATAATTAGATATCCTAAATCAAAACCATCTGATTTTCTGAAATTCATTCCGTAGCCATCCTAAATTATTTAATTCTGCAAAAGAAAAGGTGACTACAAATATTCAAATTTTTCAGAATATCTCTTTAAATATTCAAACCATTCTTCAAAACAGTCTATAAAAACTGGTTCACAAAAACTGCTTCTTGTATGTTTGCAACTCTTTTTTGTAAAAGGAAATTATTGGTATTTGCAGAAACCATTTTGTATAGTTTGTTCTTATAAAAAAGAGTGGAGGTAAACAGTGGAAATAACTTGGATCTCTGTAATGGATCCATTCCAAAATACAAGGCAGTGAAATCCTACAGTACCAAATCTAGTAATTTGTCCAGTTGCTCCATAGGTAGTCTTCAGTTTGCAAAAGGTCAGCATGAAGTAGACCTCTGTATCTTGCAAGTAAAATTTAGGAGTGGGACAAGAGAAAATGCAGAAATTGTTTAATGTCACAACATATTTGGAACAACTGTAATAAATGTAAACTGTTTGAATATTTGTAAGCTCACATATGTTGACCTCAATGGGACTGCATCAGCAGCAGTAGAGGCCACTGTCCATTCCCCACTGAGGCAGATGTTTCATCTGCCAAGCCTGCTGCTGATAATCAGTCTCCTGTGTTTGCCCTTACTGCAGCTACCTCAATAAAACAGTATAGAGAAAAATAATGATGCTAAAAACAATTTAAGAAATATGCCTATGCCCTTTCAGGAGCAAATGTGCTTTATCCATAGATATTTTACAAGTTTTTTAATTAATAATTGGCTTTATTCAATCTCAGCAGTTCATGCTAACACAGAAAAGTAACAACTAGTAAACATGACAGATTTTGTCTTGTACCAAGACAAAATTTGTCTTGCAACTGTACCAAGCCCCCTCTCTTTCCTATGCAACGTCAGTTCAGATTTGACACTTGCTATTGACTTTGGTCACTATGACTGAAGGTATAGGATTTGTTGTGCTAACAAGTAGCGGGGAAAGATTGGCCTCTGATATGTCAGCTCCTAGAAAAGGGTTTTGGAAAATGAAGTATCTCTTATATAAATCATGGTGCCAACAGATACTGTATTTTCTTTGAGAAACAATGCAAAATCATAACTATAATTTCAATTTCATTTTTGGAAAATTTAGTGAATATAAAATGCTTTATGAGATGCCATGAAAGATTCATGTTCATTCGTGTCAGTCATCCAATGGAGCGAGTCCTAACGCTTTCCTGTCTTTACATTTTTTTGGTCTGTCTGCCTCACGTCCCTACTAATCTTCAGGACAGAAGAGGCTTCAAGCAGGATATTCTAGATATTCCTCCCAGATCTCTGCAATCACCCATGTCTCTTTATCTGCACCTGGTTGCAGAGAGGGGCCAGAGCTTGGTGCCATTTTGGCACGGCCAGGACGCTATTCTGTACCACCAACATCACTGCTGGGGGTGTGGTTTCAGGAAGAAAGAACATACCCCCAAAAGTGCAGCATTTTGTCTTGGGTCTCTCCATCAAGGACATTACAAGAGCCAGCCCATCCTCTGCTTATCCCCCTCCCACTCCTGCAAGACGTGGCTTGGAGATGTGGTTCTGGCAGAGTGGTGAACACAGCTCCAAGATGTGGTGCTGAGAAGTGGTGCTGGTGTGGGAAGCAGTGCAGAGAACAGAGCAGCAGAGGCAAACCTGAGCCCAGCCAAGTCTGACCCGAGACGAAAGGAGCTGAGCAGAGATGGGTGGAGTGGGGCAGAGCTGTCTGAAGCGGCAGTGCAGCAGGGAACTGAAACAGCATTGTGTAAGGGTCAGGAAAAAAGGTGTGGGGAAGTGTGGATGATCTGGCTTTTTGGGGATTTGTCTGTCATTGCTTTTTGTTGTCTCAGGCTCGGCGACAGGAGAACTGGATGCGGGGAACACCTGCAATACTGTCTTTGTCTGGGGAAACCAGTGGAGAACACGTGGAACCATGTGGGAAACGCTGCCATCTTCTCTTTGGCCCAAGGGCCACACTGAACTAAGTTGAGGTGGTGAACACCTTACCTTGTGTATGTAAAGCACCTTCTCTTTTTTCTATTTTTGTTACTAATACTGATGTTGCTATTGTACATTTCTTTTTCCATTGCTGTTTGCTTTCAGTAAATTGTTAACTCATATCCTCTGGCTTTGTTCCTCTCTTGCTGGAAAGGGTGTGGAAAAAGGGACTTATTTGCAGTTTAATTTCTGGATGGTATTAAACCACTGCACTGTCTTTGCTCTGGAAAGCAAAGGGTTGAGGTTACACCCCCAGTACTTCTTACTGCAGTGGATGTTATTGTGGCTGCAGGAGGAGCAGAGTTCAATGCTTAGATTGTCTGTGGCTTTGGTGTGCTGCCAGTCAAAAAGCAATAATGGAAGCCCCAACAGGAAAACGGCAATTCTCCATAGTTTATTGCCCAGTCAAATCTGAAGAAAATTTCCTGGCATCAACCATTGGTGTTTTCCTGGCACCAGAACTTTTTCCCTGTCAGAATTTCTACAAATAATGTAGATAAACAAGCTACCCCCCAAAAGGGTCTAATAATGTTTCATAATGGAAAGTGTTTCTAACTTATCCAAAACAGAAGATCACTATGCATATGCTAAAATGAGATCTAAGTATTTATTCTGTAATTCTAGGCTGTCTTGCAACTGGAAGACTAAACAATTTTAATTTCTTTCTATTCCATTTATTTGCACTGTTATTTGCACCAAGATTTTGTGATATTATATATGCAAGTTGTCATAAAATCACATGCAAGAGCAATGAGAAATCTTGCTGTTATTTCTCAAAACATTTGAAAATAAATTACCTTAAATGTGTAGGAATGCACTAATATTTTAGAAAGACTTTTGGGTTCATTATCTACTATGTCTACTAGATATCTATAAAGATTATATACATTTTATTTTGTTATTTGTTTCAGCTGTTAGAAGCCCACCACCTGGTAGCTGCAAATGGTACATGCTGCCTGTAAATTTTGATGATATCTGGACAAGACAAAAGCTGCACATCCTAAATCCCCCAGTTAATGAAGAGACATGGCACAGAACCACCAATCAGGAGTCTGACCATGCTTTCTTCTTCTGCACATAGATTATTCAGGCTGGAAAAACTGTGTACTTGGTATTCCAGAAAGAAAAGCAGTTGTTGAAAACTAAGGATTCTCAAAAATAAGGGGTCCAGGAAAAAAAAAGAAAGTGATGAAGTGCAAGCAGCAGCCCAACACAAACTGGCAAAATTTTCTGCCTAACTGTCCCAGACCATCAATGATCTGCTGGCTGGGATGGAAAGTGGACACCAAGTGAGCAAAGCAAATTAATGAGTAGATGCTTGAGATAGCCAGGTAGGGTAAAAGCTCTATTTTTTTTTCTTGTCAAGTGAACCATAGTACTCGGAACCAGTCTAAACTCTTGTTTACTCTACTTGTGTAGCAATGTTTTCAAGGATTAATCCAGCTTTGGAATATAAGTTTAGAACACTATAATGAAAGGCCGAGAAACAGAAAGAAAACAAAGGTTTTTTTTAAGTGCCTACTTTTACAATAAAAGGCTTGATATGGGCTTTGAGATCATTGAAGCACACTCTTTCGCTTGGCAAAACTCCAGCTATAAAAGACTTAAAGTGGATATAGGATCAATATCACTGGAATGTCTTAAGTCATCTCTCTTTCAAACTCCAAAGGAAAAGCAAAAGAGAATGATAAAAGAGCTGTGAATTTTAAGAATAGGACCACAGAATAATCCTCCCTGAGCTACTAGATCTACTAGCATTCAGGATTTTTTTAGTTTCATAGATTGAATCCTCTGTTTTTGAGATTTGTGGAGGAAGATATGCAAAGTTTCCAGGTTAAGATATATTCAGGACAGATAAATTTTTGAAGTGGCTTTAGGTTGATTCACCAATGGTCAACCTCAGCTCTTTCTAAAGTTACCTAAATTGTAGCTTACAGTGGCCGAAAAAGTTCTTCCTGTGAATATGAATCACAGATGATCTGACACAGTTTTACTCAGGTTAGACAGGGAGGCTGGAACCCATCTAGCTTATGGTAGTATATGAAAATCTGCTGCCTAAAACTGTTAAAATAAATGGAAGCTCACTTTGCAGTCAATGCAGATAAATGACGCGGCCTGCCCTCCTAGAATCCACTCCGCACACGCTGGCTAGCCCACGAGGGCGGGGCTCCGCGGCAAGAGCGGGCCTTTTCCTGCAAGGTCTTCAGCAGGAATAAGGCTAAGGCTCGAGGGCCTTCAGGAACAGATGCGTGTCCAGGAAGAATAAAGGGTAGGGCAAGTCCTTCAGTGGATCCACAGGTTTATCGGAGCGGGGTCACAGGAAGAAACTTCATACAGTGAGAGGGAACCACCAAAGGCACGGATTGGGAGCTGATAACAACTTAAATATGGGGGAGGTCCAAGGGGAGGGTACAAAGCAACGGCCAATTGGGATACATGGTGGGAGGAGTGAAGGGAGGGGATTACAATTCAAACTTCCAATCAGATACACTCTGGGCTGGGTGCATTGAACTACAACAAATCAGATACAGAGAACAGGGTCATTAACAGCAAACCTTCCAGAACTTAGGGACGGGTTGGGAAGGATTGACAGGGACTTGGGCGTGACTTGGGGCTGAGGGACAGGGAAAGTTCTGGGGATTTGGGAGGAGCCAGGGAGGAGTGACAGGAACTTGGGAGGGGTTTAGGGTGGTGTGATGGGGTAAAGGCGGAAAGGGGCAGACCAACTTCAGGGGAGAAACTCAGGGAAAAACCATTATTATAACAGGGAAAATTCAACTTACAATAAACTTAAACTAACATAAACTAACGCGCTGCAACAGATAAATAGATAAATGAGATGAATCTTCTTCTAAAGGTGTCTAACTCTCCACTAAGGAATGCACTATTTAATAGCTTTAAGTCAGGTTGCTGGCTTTGAGAGATATCATTTATGTCTAAATGAATACCAGAATGTTAAAACACAATCTATTTTCACAAAAGCTATTTTCTATATTATCCAATCTACATTATCCAATTTGTATTTTCACAGCAGAGTCTTAAGGTCTCATGAGTATATCTATATTTTTTTGCAATTACTTCCTTTCTGTTATTCCACTCATTAGTGGAACCCAGTAATCTAATATGTTGGAGAGCTAAACAGTATTAACATCTGTAGGTTATCCTTTAAATCTTGTTCCTTTCAGGTACACAGGAAATGAACAGAAGTACTCATTTCACAGATATTTTCCTGCTGCTTGGCACCTGAATTTGATCACAGACATCAAGCCTTTTTAAAAGACAATTGGAAGGCATGACAGTGATGCCCTTTTTTTCAGTAGTGGAGTGGCTAACACACTGAACCAGTCCATCTTTGTTTGAAGAACACATATCTTGACCTTGTATAGTCATTGGACTGAAAACTCTTATAAAGAAAAGCTTTGTAAAAATTCCTGAAGAATCCAGTGTCATCAGTATTTCCAGAAATACTGAAGGAAATTAGGCTCTGCTCTGGCAGTTCAGGGAATTCACTTGAAAGAAGAGACCTGAGTTGTAATCCCTCCTTTAATGGTAGTCTCTGTGTCAGGGGTTAAGCATTTCCTCGTGTGAGAGGTGGAAGCGCACTGTATTTCTAGAAAGTGCCCAAATCTTGATGCCCTGATCATGAGGCTGTGAGTTACATGCCTGGTCTTTTGTCTGGCAGACATATAACAGCTGCAAACAGTGAAAGAGACTCGGCAGAAGGGAGTCTAAGGAAACCTTATTGTAGAAGACAATGAAGAGACCACAATAGTAAGAGTTTGCAAGTCTAGACTTTTTTGGTTGACCTTCCTAAAAATCAGTAAATATATGGAAAATGTGGTGGACCCTATATGCCCCATCAGAGAGGGTACATAGCTGTAACTGCTGCCACCATCACACACATTCCACAGAAAGGAATGTTTTGCAAGGAAAATGTTTTCAAGGCTTTAGAGAGTCTTCCCTGTGCCATAGGAACGAGTTGCTGAAGACTGTGAGGAGACAAAGGATAAGACACAGCCCTGCCAATGTCTCAGTCCACATGGATGCCATTCTGAGCTGTTCTATCCTTTACATATCGCAGAACAAGCCTGCACATCTCCTGACTGGCTCCTGCCCCTAAGCAGCAACGGGACTGTGCGGTTCCAGGCACTTTCCTGAAATTGCGACAGTATCAAAAGATACTGGAAGCCAGCAGATTACTTTCTGAAACTGTCTTGAACTGACTGCTAATTAGTGTTTTGTCTGATAGCCTTTTCATAGCTGGATGCAGCTGGATGGAAGTAAACCACAAAGGGAGCACATTTTTATTTATCATTAATTTTAACTTAGTTTTGTATAGACTTGTGAGACTCTGCAGTAATCTTCTTAATTTGTCACACATTGTAAATTCATTTAGCAAGTTTATTCATTCCAGGAATCTTTTTTTTTGTTACTTCTTACATGTCTAACCAAACTAATACATTTTATAATGGGTTGGATCATGTGATATTGCTAAAACTATTCTGGTGAGCTTCTACCTAATTATAATATTAGATATCACTGAAGTTTATTATTAAATTTTCCAGTGCCCTGAGGGCATTTTCCATGTCGTAAAAATGCAGGGCTTTGGGAGAATTTGTTTAGGTCCTCAAAATCTGGCCAGCCCTCCTGTTACATTTATGTGAAGAAATAATTACTTCACTTTACAAAATAAACAATCAGAATTACAAACTTCTCTCACTTTTGCTTTAATACCTGTATCTGTATTAGATCAAAATCAAGGTATTCACCTACTGAATGATAGTTTCTAGGCCAGGGACATCAAGGTGTATGGGTCAGATGGAAGTGTAGGTGTGAAACACCCTAAAAGTTTTAAACCCCACAAAACTCTCTATTTTAGGTATGAATATCAGTTGTTTTAAAGATTTATCCTCTATAGCCAGCAGTAGAGTTACCCTTTTTGTGAGACAGCCATTGCATCCTTTACTTCTCTCCTAGTCCTCACAGGCTTAAAGCTTATTTTGTTCTTAAGAGATGTTTGATACATCTTTATCAGCAATTCAAAAAATCAATGTTTTGGCAACATCCCTTGCAGTTTAGCTACTGTCTTGGTTTTGAGTTCAGGTGCTTTAAAATGTCTCACTACCTAAAGATTAAATAAAACAATAAATTCATCTCCTTAATCATGTTTTAGTGAGTGAAGTATGTTTGTCTCCTAGGCTTTCATGCAGCTCCACCAAGGTAATATTCTTCAGAAAAAGCTTACTTTTGCCTTGACAAGGATCTTAGGACATATTAATGCTGGCTCTCTGACAGGAGCTAACAAAAAGACTTCCGAGTGAAGCAGTTCTGCTCTGCAGGGTAGACTCTTATCATCTTGAATGTGTGATCAGCCGTGACTCCAGAATTTCAATGAGGAAACAGACTGTCACAGAGCTGTGCAAGGGGCTAACCCTGGCCATGGGGGTTGAAAATCTCCAGTTCAAAGGGCCCTGCTTGTGCAGAGTCATTCTTCTCAAACTCAAATGAATCATTCTTCTCAACTGAACTGCAGCATTGGCCGTACTGTCAGCTGCCAGTAGCTGTGGTGGCAGATTTGCAATGCAACTCTAATGTTTTCTACATAGATACTTACATCAGGAGTATTCTTGGAATTACAGTTCACTTTCAGAAATTGGGGGCTCTGAAATCATGCTGAGGTCACTGATAGCTCATATGTGCTCAGTTTCTTCCTCTTGAATACAAGAATATCTGCCAAGTATTAGGGATAGCTCTCACTGCTACCACAAGCATTGGCAGATGGAAAGGTCTTACAGAGCTATTTGAATACAAATGCAGTAAATAGCATATGAATAATTTTGGCCTGCAGCACCCACTGGAAGAATAAAGAAAAATGAATTTAGAAGGACAGACCCAGGGCAGTCATTGCTAAGCTTCAAAGCCCCTGTCAGTGATGGCTGTAAGCATACAAGGAACACGAGGGACCCTGTACATGCTACATGCTTATGTCTTGGTGACATATACACTGTTCCCACAGGATCCACTGAAAAAAATTAAGGTAACAGAACTCAAGGCAGAGCTTAATTGGGAAAGCAATACACTTTTTTTNCCAAACCTGAATGCTTATAGAATAGAATACCTGTGAAGAACGGAATGCTTTAGTTTCTGAGGAGTGAGGAGTGTAATTTTATGGCCTGGACCACTGGTCTCTTTCCATTTTTGGCATTTTTTTACCTACAAACCTGTACATATCTGTTTTGACTCATAAGGTACAAGATAATTCCTTTTTGCTTTTTAATTTGATTGTTTTTATCTGATGCTGCAATAAATTATTTTGGCATAAATACAGTTATTGAATTCCTTTTTAGTTGGGCATTGACTTCACATAGTATTTCACTGAGCTAATAGTATCTGAGGAAGCAAAAAGAATAGCATAATCAGACTAGCTGCTTCTTAAATTAAAACAATTTCTTCTTAAACCTAAAGCAAAGCATAGACTATGAGGACAAACTGTGAAGCAGTCAAAGGAGAGCCACAAAACCAAGAAGATACTTATTGTTTTCTGGGCCATTACTTATTTTCCCTTTTCCCAGTATGTATACAGAAATTTTGAGTAAAGTCTATTGTCTACTTCTCCCACCCTGGAATTATTAATTCCTTCTATCAAAGATGAATTTCTAAGTCTCTTAGCGGCCTTTAGCAGGTAAAAGCACACAGTAGAACACTGGTACTGATGAAGAATTCATATGGAGCCACAGTGAACAACTCACAGGACTTCCAGCTCTTTTCATCTCACCCAGTCTGAAGCCCTCTTCCTTCATTTTTACAGAGGCTTTTTTAAAACAAACCTGATAACAGCACATGTCAAATCTATCATCTACCAAGTTACTGATGTAAAAAATAAGACTTTGCCCACCATCAAATGATCAAACTGAATTCCTGCAAATGCTGAAAAGATCCCACAGGAGTGCTGAAAAATTGCAAAGAACTTTGGTGAATAGATGAAGTCAGTGTTGGATAATTGATAGTTCCAATTGCTACTTATCCTTCCCCTTTGTGTCAAACCAGAATAAATTTCTTGTGAAAGGTCAGAAGACAACCAGATAAAATCAATTCAAAAGTACAGGGAACCTGATGAGGTTAAGAGGATTTGAAAAAAGTCCACTATTTCCAAGTGAGAAATTTCTTCTAAGGTGCCTCAGATAGTTACAACAATTTGATGATTGCAACACAGTCACTTGGGTAGGGAGGAAGTGGTGTTGGGGGAAGTTGGGGGAAAAATCCCGAACATATAAACGAATGGAAACTTCTTCCTTAAGTAATAAAATCTGATTTATAAAATTATAATGTAGCTTTTAATCAGAACATAGCCTACAGTCCTAAATAAGAAATGTATTTAAATTTTCCTGTTTCTATCAAAGGATTTTATCTCTATCTCATCAGATGCAGCCATCACATTCATATGTCCAAAGCCATATGCTTTGGGAAAACGAAAGGTAAGTGAGTCAAAGCAGAAATTCTGTAGTTGGTATCTGCTCCTTCTTGAAGTTGCCTACTTCCAACCCTTAAACCAGGACAATTTCCCTGCTTAAACCAGAAATTTGTAAGCCAGAACAAGGGCAGCTGGCAAAATGCACAGACTTTTTTTCCAATGCCCTATTTTATGGGAATATGTGCCGTTCTGCTAAACTAGGCATTGCTTTCAGCCATCAGAAAAATAGGTTTTTTATGGTAACATATCCAGATCTGTGTTCAGCAGAAACGCATAACCTCAGTGTAGAAGAATATGGATTATTTTTTCCATCCAGTGCTTCAGTAACTTGAGAAAACCATATTATCAACTAAGAGAGATTAAGTTCTCTGTGTCTTACAGAGAACAATTGACTAGCTTGGTAAGGCATCTGCCCTCTCTTGAAGAGAAAGAGTCATTATTTAGCACAGTTTTAAGCTTATTCTTATGTACCTACCTAAGCTCCTAGTTTGTTAAGTAACCTCATTTTGTCCCTTCCTTGCACCTGTCTTCCAATATTTTACTCGCATTTAAATATAAAAATTCTCTTTATGGTAGAAAAATAGGTATAAGAAGAAATGAGATTCAAAGAAGATGTGAAGTTATTTTGCCATTATGCATTTAACATTCAGCAGTCTCTTTCAGTTACACACATGATTCTTATAGGTTTCTCAGGATATAGATTAATATAAGAGGATAAAAAAATCAGTATGGTTAGCAGAAGACGGGCAGCACTGTAGACACTAAATATAAGAAATCCTGTTATTATATATATATAAAGAAAAAAGCCACAAACAAGCAAAGTGGGACTTTTTTAACTCTGCAAAGAGTTAGTAGACTGTTGACTCTAGCTGAATGCCAACTGCCCACCAAATCCACTCTATCACTCCTCTTGTCAGCTGGGCAGGGAAGAGAAAATACGACAAGAAGGTCATGAGTTGGGATAATGGCAGGGAGAAATCACTTACCAGTTATATCACAGCCAAACCAGAGCTGCTTTATGGAAATTAGTTAAATTTGTTACCAACTGAAATCAGAACAGGATAATTGAGAAGTAAAGCAAATCTTAAAAACGCCTTCCCCCCACCTCTCCCTTCTTCCTGGGCTTAACTTTATCCCTCATTCTGTATTTCCTACCCTTG
Source organism: Rhabdornis inornatus (assembly GCA_013397075.1). Classification (NCBI taxonomy): domain Eukaryota; kingdom Metazoa; phylum Chordata; class Aves; order Passeriformes; family Rhabdornithidae; genus Rhabdornis; species Rhabdornis inornatus. The sequence goes on from VWZS01003929.1 coordinate 1,301,394, forward strand.
AGCAGTGCAAGGAGACAGGGAACGGGAGATTATAGTTCATCACATTGTTCCTGCCACTACTTCTTTTCTTAGAGAGAGGAGCTCTTCCCCTGCTCCATTGTGGTGTCCTTCCCACAGGAGAGAGACCTCCATGTGAGGACATGAGTCCATCCCGTGAGCTACACCTTGTCACAAGCTGCTCCACTGCGGGTCCCCCTGAAGTCACAAATCCTGCCAGCAAACCTGCTCCAGTGTGGGCTCCTCTCTCCACAGGGCCAGGAGTCTCACCAGGAGCCTGTTCCAGAGTGGCTTCCCACAAGGTCACAGTCCTCTTTCAGGCATCCACCTGCTCCAGTGTGGGTCTCCTCCCCGGACTGCAGGTGGATCTCTGCATCCCCGTGGCCCCCCATGGGCTGCAGGGGCACAGCTGCCTCTCCATGGGCTGCACCAGGGGCTGCAGGGGAATCTCAGCTCTGGCACCTGGAGCATCTCCTGCCCCTCCTTCTGCACTCACCTTGCTGTCTGCAGAGCTGTTCCTCTCACATCTCACCCCACTCTTCTCTGACTACAATTACATCTGCACAAATAATGTGGGTTTTTTCCCCCTTCTTAGGGAACATAGTGTTGCATAATTCATTTAAATATATTTTTAATAAATCTCTTCAAACTGATCAGGCTATGTATTTCAAAAATAAAAAAATAATGTAATAATATTTGAGGAACTCTTAGGTAGCTGACATTTACATAGTTTGGGAAGTATTATCGTGTGAAGTTTCTCACAAGTTTTTATTTTAACAGCTTCTAATTTCCCATCTGTGTATGTTGCACTAGATTTATAGAAACGCATAATAATTATTACTTTTTGGATTTTTTGGTAAATCTGTAAGTTTGACTCATCCTTGAGATTCCAAAGTTTAAAATAATAGAACAAAATCCTATAAAATGAAGATCAGAAGGCTATATTGTTGTTCAGTCATTAAATAAAATTAGTATGATACTGAGTGAACTGGGACAGTGCTTAAACATGGGTAACTGTGGAATAATCTATCCTTAAATTTCATCTTCTCTGAAAGAAATTATATAATCATCGAGTTAGATCCTAGAGCTTTGGAATTACTTATTTGGAAAATTAAATAATTGCAAGACGAGACTGAACTTAATACTCTCTTTAGGAAAAGAATGAATCATCATCCATTTGCTCCATGGGTGAACTGAGCTTTGCAATAGCTGAGATTAATACAGCCCGGTTCCTGAAATAAAGCAAATCCACTTGCTCTGGCACAAATGGCAAATTAACTCCATCACTATGAGCAGATTTGACAACATTTTCTGAGCTTCTAACATTTTCATTCTTATTGCTTTATTTACTCTTACTGGAGCTGGTCAGGTACTGGAAACATTTTTCCCACCACAAATTTGCCAAGTGTTTTTCTGCTTTTTGAATTTCTTATCTTTTGATTTTCCTTACCTTCTGCATTTATTACGGACATCTCTAAGAGACCTATGAGAAGAACAACCAAATTCTGGGAAATTCTCCAAAAAAAGAAACTCCTGGGAGCATCAAATGCCTTTGCTAACATTAAGAAGCAAGGAGAAAGGGTAAGTTTTGGAAGTTTTGAAACTCCTCATGATCTGAAGGTTTTACAATTTGGGTTCATACTGGTTTTTCTAAATCTTATGGATGTGAATGCTCATTGTGGACTATGGATATTTTAGGAGTCAAAGCACTCTTATCTAAATGAAAAACTGTTAATTTGAAAGACTTTTCATGGAGAACTTTGAGAAAAAATGACTAAAAAAGCTGTTTCTGTGCTTTATTCTTCCGAACTTTAAATCTGTCACCTATTATGTATTAAAATATTACATTCAGATATGCTCAGTTTTGATCAAATAAATTGTGAAATAATTTAAAACACTGTGCCATGATTTACAGCTAATAAAATTCTAATGTGATTTTCAAATTATTTTTTGTCTTATAAACATTTTGCTTTTTTATCATTCAGCGATTTTTCGAGAAAATGTTTGTGCCATGATCCAGTATGACTGAAATATATGTGAAGTATTGATTCTAGGACTTCTTTAAAAACAGGCAAATCTTTATGAGTGGGATGAATATTACTTCACTTCATCTGCTGAACTAGAATACACCTTGTTGAAAGAAAATAATTTTCATGGTTTTTCTTTTTGTTTTGCTCCATACTGGTGATAACACCTGCATTTAATCCTAAATTAGATATATAGGTATCTATTCTGAAGGTTCCTACTAAAATGCTCTGCCTAAAATAATTTTGTGTAAGTAAGAAAGTGGAGATATTTAGTTTCTTTTAATATTCCAAAGTTTCTCTCTTCAAAGGTCCTGGAGGGTAATAACTTCTAATCTTATATTTAGCATGGAGCATTTTTCTTCAACTGTAAGGTTGATAGTATTATACACTTTAAATAATATACAATTATATAACACATTTCATTTTGAACAGAATTGCTATAATGCTCGACTAAGGTTTGGAGAATTAGTTGAACTCTTTCTGACCTTTTAATATGGTCAAGTATCTTGAAACTTGTTTAGTGGAGAATTTTCTTCTTTGTTGAGTTTGTTGATGTTTTGGATGTTCTCTAGTTTTATATATTGCATTTTAAGATTGCCAGATGAATACCATCTGTGAGTGATTAGTCTGGAATTTTCCATTTATACTTCTACACTTCTGATGAGTAAGTGGGAACAGGCTAAACTCTCTAGAGTTATACATTGTAAATGTATAAATAGGCTTATATTAAATCATTTGCCGAATTTGCCTCATTTCAGGTTTTGCAAAATTGCCACAGACCAATGGCTTAATAACACATAATTTTATCTAATTGTCTGGATTTGGGCTTTGTGTACCTGATGAATAAAATAATTGAAATCAGAGAGTTGTCTCCATTGTATCCATCTTAAGGAAGCTAAGTTAACTAAATCCAGCTGCTAATTAATCAATTACAGATAAATATTCTCTAAACAGAATTTAAATCGAAACTGGATAAAAATCTACGAGTGCACTGAAAAAAAAAACAAAAAACAAACCCTGCAAACTAACCCCAAAACCAACAAACAAACTACCAAAGAAACCCCACCAAATCCCCAAAACAAAACAAAACAAATCCACAGAAAAGCAGAACTAAATGTATTATCAGCTTTCTTGTATCCATACCTACAAGCTTTCCTTTCCTTGCTTTCTAATTCTTATCAAAGTTCACTTGCTAATGAAATGGTAAAAGTAGCTTGTTATATTCAATATACATTTTCATATGTGTAATATAATCTCCTTATTTCTAGCTTATATGCTTTGCATCCTCTAAACAATTTTATTCTCATTGGGATATAGTATTTTCTTTGTGCATCTGTACATTTACTTACATCTTAGATAAACTATATGTATGAATCTCTCATCTTTTTTTTTCCCAAATAAATTCTGTCATTTTATTTTTGAGCATGTTCTCTCTTTCTGCCTCTATATGCCTGAAGTAGAATACATTTTGTCATGCAAATCACATGCACTGTTTGGAAGACTTATTTTTCTGTTCCTTCATCTGTTATATAACAAGAAACTCCTCAGGACTCTGTTGTCATACACTACTGAAATCTGCTTGAATTCATTTGTATGAATGTTGTTATGTACAAGATAGATGCTTAAATTTAATCTAGTTACTGACTTTATATCCAGTGGAGAGAAATCAGATTTTGCATAGGATGACTCATCTCAACCAAAGACAGGTACTTGCAGGTCAGATGAATAAACAGCTGCAAGAGCCTGTTTCAACCTCCTGACTGTAAAGGGTGTCTGTGGTGACTCTCCTAGGGGTCTGGAAACTGTAATTCTATTATTCTAAACCACATATCACCTTATTTGTACTGCAGTTTGTCCATTAGTTCTTCTTCTTCTTCTTCTTGTTATCCTTCAAGGGAGAAATTTATTTTAAAGGGAGACTTGCATACTGGGAAAGGACAGTGGAAACAATAAGCAGAAAGGGAAAAAGTAAAAGAAAGGTACAAAAGAAATTATTTTGTATCAAGTGAAAAGGAAACAAGAAAGCCATGTAAACAAAGGTTTTATATAAAAAGGAACAGCTCTAAATCTTGGAGATTATGTTGAAAGATAAATTCAGGCTTATTGATAATATTAAGGTTAGGGAGAATATGTGAATGGAGGCTGTGCTATGATCACGGAGAAGATTTTTGTGGAAGTCTTTCAGCTACCCTCAATAGATAAGCTGTAATATAAAGGTCAGAATGAATAGAAGAGGTACAACTTAAAACATAAGCAAGAAAAATATATATAAAAATATAATATAATTCTTCTCCATGTGGAGAGGAGAAATTTATAGTTATGTTACAGAGTCACAATTTCTCTACAGTTTTGTTAGCATCATAAGGAAGAAGACAACAGACATTCTAGACTGTATTTTATTCTTTGCTGTTTGTTTCTATTTAAGCATTTTTTCTGTGTTCAGCTGCTATTTTATACTTTATTATATTGCTTTAAATTATCCCAGATTAATGATGAAGGAGACCTCTCAGTGTAGTTATGCTACCTTCCATGGCATTTCCCCTGAGTTATATTTTCTATTACTTCTTCTTTATAGCATTGCAAGAATGCTAATGTGAACTGGAGCTGTAATGTATATCATTTTATTTGATGTGTTTTGATGAACTAAGAACTTGTAATGTGGGTGTCATTAGCCCAGTTATAGCATAAGGCAGAATTTGTTTTACACCTGGAACTCGCACTGAACTCTCCTAGGATCGTAGGCTCACTGAGTTTATGAAACTAATGTCTTGAAAGAAAAAAAGTAAGTACTGATATATTTTTTAAACTGAAGCAGGTTTATTTGATTTGTATAGATTAGTAACTAATCTGCAAGAATTGTCTCCATTTAAGAAAATCAGTGTTTATTCAGCTGTATGAGTGGAGAGACCAAAAGCCTGTTGAAATCAGGGACTTACCATAGAAATCAACCATCTGTGTGTTGGACCATATACAGCTGAGTCTTTTGCTGTGCCTGGGGTAGTCTGAAGGTGATCTACGGAGACTTGTGCACTTGCTGATGCACACTTCCCTTCTGAATTATATGGCAAACTGTTGGCAATGCAGGAGTCTTCAGGGCTGGCCTCTACAAGGACGGGGTGTAGCCACTTCCATCTGGACCCACCACTGGCCAAAGCCCAGTACATCATCTGAGTGTTATATGGAAACAAGCTTCGTGCATGTTCAGCTGGCCCATAATCAAACCATGAAACCACAAAGTACAAGAACTGGTATCCACAGGACAGCGTGCAGAGATCAGATGGAGCCTAGGTACAGATGGTATTCAAAGAAGGATTTAAATAAACTGCAGCAAAGGAGGTGGGGCCATTCCCTCTTTTTTGCATATGTACTGCTGCTTCTTTATTACTTATATTGTCAATTATAATTCCACTTTCAGAGAAGGAGATGGTAACTTAGATTTTTTTTAAATGCTCAGCTACAGTTAGTTCAGGAACTAGGTAACCCTTACCCATACCTAAAGCAAATGAACCAGTAAAGAAATTTGAAAGCAAATTGAATTTCTGAAATAGAAACCTCTTGACTATTCAGATTTTTTCATGTATGAGGTCCTACGTGTACTCACACACACATAGTTAACTGTTCATTTAAATTACTGTATCAACTTTATTGTGAGGTGTCAGAAGGGTAATTCATTGTAATTGTGCTCACACTGACCATTCATTCTACTGCATATTCTCAAAAGATTTAATAATTTTTCAGTAAGTATATGCAAAGTTTGGAGTTTTTCCTTCAATTGCTTGCATCCACTGCCTTTTGACTTCAGTTCTACATGATAATACAATGTATTTGGATGGCACTGGGAAAAATACATAATGCTTGTTACCTGATTTGACTTTGAATAAACTATAATCTGGTATACTGTGATCCACTTCATTATCAGACTTAGCAATAAAGTATAGTACAGATAAACTTCAATTTGGCTTGACAATTCAAACTAAAGAGTTCTAAAATGTGTCTTTGGTTTTTAGTAGCTGTGAAAAAAAATTATCTCCAACTAGCAATGAAGTAATGTTTGATGTCATTAGAAGTCTATATTTCCTGTCTGACAGATTTTAATGCCTTTTTTTTATTAATGAGGTATAAGGTAAAATTCAGAAAGGTATCTCAATGGCTTTGCAACCTAAGTATCACTGAAAGTCAATTTAATTTTATAAGTTTTCAAAAATGAACTTACAGGGAACTTGTTTCTGTCTAGTTTGGAAGATGTGCAGGAAACTTGCTGTCTAGTACTTTGAGAAAATAAAAAAAAGAGTTTAATGAATTTAGCACTTCCCACTGTTTAATAAACCTAAAGGTGTTTAGATCAAAACTTCCTGTGATCTAAGTAGGTTAAGTAAAATTAAACAGACTAAAGTAACATTATTCTTATAACACCCCAGATGGAAAACCCCCAAAATTCATTTTCCACAAACATGACCATATGGTATGTTTTGAAAGCTACCAGGCCAGGATTAATTTTGAGGGGATGGCTTACATTCATCTTGAAGTTGCTTTAAGAGAACACACCTATCATTGGTCTTCTCTCTTTCTAAACTGAGGGGCAGCAGCCTGAATTATTCTGAAAAACAGAGGTGCAGAAATACAATCTGATGACCCAGGTGATCTCTCGAGCAAGACAGACCTGAGCTGTGTTGCAAACACCGCCATTTCTTCCTATGCTGTTAAACAGGAAAGGAGAACTATTCATGCGGTAAATTGAATCAGGGTAAATTATTAATAAACTATCTAGTCCTGTGCTTTTCTTTGTTTTATTTGTTTGTTTTTTAAAGAAGGACTTATGTCTTCCCTTTATCTCCACACACAATTTGTAGTAAGAGCTGATTGACTATTAAACCTTTCAATTCTGCTATCAGTCTTCTCTGCTTCTTCAGTATTTTGTAAGTTTGCTGAAATAAACTATTTTCCTGCTCCTATTCTTTCTCAGCAGGGAGATTGGTTCTCAGGTATTTTATCCTTCACTTCTGGAAATACTACAGAATAATAAGGCATCGGTCACTGACATTCTGTACATATTTTTGTGAACACATGCAGTCCCTCAATTATCTGCATGCTGAGTGGAAATTGTGTAAATGGTGCCTGTATATATCTTAGGATTTTGAAAACATCGCAGACCAAATTTTTATGTAATGTCTATACACACATTCAAAACCTTGTGGATGCCGCTACAAGATTTTGCTTTGATTTTTATCTTTCTTTATGCCTTTTTCCTCTGCCAACTCCCCCCAACCAAAACAAAACCATAAACAAACAAAACCTAAACACCACAAAAACAACCAAAAAAACCCCTCGAAATGAACAGTACTAGGCCATTCACAAATATATTGTTGCAACAACTGTCTATTTCATTAGAATAAATACTGAGTTAGTAGTATTAGTTGTACATACTAAGAAAGACTATGACATAGGGGTTGAGCACAAAATGCTGCGTGGAACCATAGGCTTCTTGTTCTTGAGGTGCACAAATGGAGTTTTAATGAGTTGAGATGAGTTAGGCATCTTTCGCTTCAAAATCAAAACACATTACTGTATGGTCTGTTGAGGGAAAATCCTGAATAAATATAACCTAAAGTAAATGTATACTTAAAGCTAAACTCGAATTAAAATCAATTGTATTTACCCCAGCTGTAGACACTTTAATTGCATAATAGCTCTAATTCTGTCGGGCGGGGCCGTGGGAGCTGTAGCACGGCATTCCTCGACAGAGATCGCCCTTTTCCCACGGGACCTGCAGGTCCTGTCCAGCTGCGCGCAGCCGGCACGGGCAGACATTTTCGGCGCGCTCTGTGAGCAGCGGTGCCCGGTCGCGGATGCTCTGATCACATCCTCAGGGGAGAAGCTGGCAGCTCCAGCACGGGCACGCCGCCGATGCGGTGCTGCTTCAGCGAGACGTCCCCCTGGAGGGCCGAGGAGCGCAGGGAGCGCGGCGGAGCTCAGGGGAGGCACCGCGGGCTGCGCAGGGCGCCGAGTAGGGAAGGGATGGGAAGGGAAGGGGGAGAGGAGCGCCGAGAGAGCCCGGCAGTGCCGCCGCCTCCCGGCTTCAGCACCGCGGACAGCGCCCGGCCGGCGGCGCGGCGCGGGGAGGGGCGGAGCACCACACAGGCGGCGCGGAGACACGGCGGGCACTGGGCCGCGGCCACACGCAGGGACACGGCCACGACACGGCGGCTGCCGGGAGATTTCCGGCGTGCACGGACAGGCGGCCCACGCAGCGACACCGGCGGCACAGGCGCGCTGAGACACGCGCAGACAGACGGGCTCAGGGGCACAGACCCAGTGCGCGCTCTCGGGTACAGACACAGCCGCCAGGCTGACGGAAAGCAGCGCAGCACAGCCTCTCCCGCGCAGCCCGCTCGCACACTCACTCACACTCACAGTTTCACGCACAGACGGACAGCGCCCGCGCTCCCACAGGCACAGCCGCACACGGTCACGCGTACGCGCACCGGCACCACACTCGCAGGCAGCGCGCCCGCTGGCACTCCCGCTGGCACACGGAAACGCACACACAGCTGCACACGGACAGACACACAGACGGACACAGACACACACACTGTTCTAGTTCCTGCCTGGACAGAGTTCATTTTTGCCGTAGCCAGGAGGGGGCATGGCCAGGAGCCAGGGGTTGTTCTGCTATCACCTCAGGTCATTGCTGGAGCTGGGGCTATAGGGGAGTCTCTTCCTTAGAGAAGGGATTTCTTATGGTCCACTAAGCATTTTGCATGAGAATCATTTGTCTCTCTCGAGCACTTTTGTTATTAATATCATTGCTGTTCCTGTTCATTTTCTTATCTCATTGCCGTTTCCAGTAAATTGTTCTTATACCAACCCGCGATCTTTACCTTCGATTCCTCCAATTCTCCTCTTTACTCTGCCACGGGGAAGGGAAAAAAGGGTGGGGGGAGCGAGTGGGAGCAATGAATTAGGGAATGCCAGCCCTAAACCACTACACAGACACGCAGGGACGGACGGACGGACGGACAGACAGACACCTGCACGCACAGCCCGCGAGCCCCCGCCTGGTGACAGCCAATGGCGCGGCGAGTCTCGCCCCAGCGGGGCGTAGCCACCAATGGGAGCGGGGGGGCGGGGCCCGGCTGGCTCCGCCTCCCTTCTTAAGGCCGCGAGTGGCCGAGGGTCGCTCAGTGGCGGGAGGAGGAAACGCGGGGGCCAAGGCGCGCGAGCAGCGGCGCGCGGCGACCCGCGCACGTGCCCGCCCCCGCGCGGCGCCAGGGGAAGGCGGAGGCGGGGNGCTCGAGGGACCCGTCCGGCGGCAGCAGCAGCAGCACCCCCGGCGGCAGCAGCGGTGCCCCGCTCCCCGCCGCCCGCCCGCTCGCCCGCTCGCCGTGCGCCGGCTCTGCCGCGGCTGGCTCGCCTCTGCTGCGGGAAGCGCTCCCCTGCTTCCCGGGCTCACTTGCACAAAGACAGATGCTGGCGTCTCATTACACTCGTTATATCCTGTTTTCCACGCTGAAGTAATAAGGTTTATATGGTACTACTATTATGCCGTTAATGCGGCGCTGTTTTAGTTGACTGAGCGATGTCAGACATTGATTGGATATGGCTTATCAATTTCATGACAGTTTTCATCCAGGACATGATGATTTCCTCTTGGTTTTGTGCGGGCATCAGAATACACTGGTTATAACATTTTGTTACTCAGTGTAATTCGCCCTGTTTTCCTTGCTTTAGCTGGAGTAGAGGTTTAGTTGGAGGTGGAGGTTCTTTAGAAAGTTTATAATTTAGTCTCTCTTTTAATAACTGCTCAATACAGTGGTTGAGTGAAGACCTCGTGGTACGCAGTTTCAACTTTTGCCGGAGTGTAATCCTTTATGTTTTTCTTATATATGTTTTTCTTCTTAGATTTTTAATAGTCTTTTTTAAAAACCCTGTTAAACTTGGATCCTGTGTTGAAAAGAAGTAGTAAAGAATGATGCATAAATCAAGACAAACTATCAAGCTCTTAACTGAGACTAAAGCAAAGAAATGTATGGTCAGGCCCTTGAGAGTCACACATTCAAATAAACTCGCATTCAGAGGTTGCAAAAAATTTCCCAAGTTCTGTTTATGACTTAAAAAAAAAGTCATAACTAATTCAGATTTACCATGCTAAGCAGTAAGTGTTTTTCTTCTGTCAGCAGTTTTTATATTGTCTTTCCTTAATGTACGTTCTATCGATTGTGAATGAAAATATCGAGTCCAGGTTTTGTTGGTGTGCTTCTGTTTGATAGCTTTGAAATTCATACTGAATTTCAGTATGAATACAGGCCCATTTAGTACTCTTTCGTCGTAGCTGCCTTGCCGCTAAAGAGGCAGCCATGCTGCTTTTTACTGTTGTTTTTCTAATAATCATACCATAAACAAAGTCTTTATTTCTTAGAGGAATATATTTTTTGAACCTTGCAGTTCGATCTTTTCCCAGAGGGGGGAAGTATCCACTGAGAGTGTGTGTAAGTCTGGGAAAGGAGGAAAATGCAGGAAGAACAAAACCAAAAAGTAGGCAAAGAAAAGTGAAAAAAAAAAGGAAAATAAAATTGGTTTTTGTAGGCATCAAGTCCATGCAGAAGTTGCATTTTGAGCAACTGTGAGATTGAATAAAAGAACCGTCTTCTTATTCCTGCTTAGTGTAAGTAGAACTATGCATTATTTCACAGGATTTTTTAGAAGATAAAGGTGAGTTGTCTGAGAGAATGCTAATGTCAGTTTCACACCAGGTACCTGGCATTATCCTTCAAAACACCATCTGTCAAGCTTTCTAGAGATTGTTTTAGAGTCTAACATACGATGACTGTTAAAACACTTAAACAAGGTAAGAATGTTACTACTTAAGAAAATTAAAATTGGCGCACTGGTTGCTGCTGGTTATAGGTAGAAAGGAAATTTACAGAATAGGCAGAATTTTTTTTTTTTTTTTTTTTTTTTTTTTTTTTGGGTGTCAGAAGAAAATGGGATCCTGGTGCAAGGACCTCTGTAGTAGTGAATAATTTCTAGGTTATGTCCATGATGAAACATCATTTTCAGACTCTGGATTTCTGTTCTTTAGACTGTAATGTGCAATCAGCTGCATACATAATGATGCCAGCCAGGTATTCTTCTTATGGTGTCCTAAGCATTTGTGCTTGACGGTACATTTTGTATAAAATGCGTAATTGTAGATTTGCTTTGGAGCTCAGAGCCTCAAGCATTCACTCTGACTTGAAAGTGCTGTGTTGTTTCATGTTGGCTGCTAAAATGTGAGGTTGAGAACAGTTGTGTTGCTGTGAGAAACTGCAGAAGGGCACACAAACCATAAGTATTCCAGAAAAATGCTTCTGATTTGCGACAGTGGATTTACTTGTAAAAATAAGACTGCCCATTTTTCCCCAGTATTCTTTTGTTTGTTTGTTTGATTCTGTTGCATGTTTTTTTTGTTTGTGTGTTTTGGTGTACTTAACCAATATTAAAACTAACAAATTACCTTTGTTTTTGATATGTAGGTGCATGTCCTTCAGGTTGACCTGTGTCAGATGCATACTTGAATCAGTAACTATTTATGCATTGATAGCTAGAAATCAGTTACCTTAGTCCTTACTTGGTTCTGGTGAAATCCCCAGAAAAGGGACATTTCCTTTGGCAGAGTATTTGCATACTTATCAAGCAATATAAAGAAAGGTGAGGAAAAAGGTACTGGTGCTATTTAAATTCAAGGTATGGAGACAAAACCCAATTTCTTGAAAAGTCACTGAGGGAGTCTGTTGTGGATTCTGACAATGAACCTAGTCTCTAAATGGCTAATTGAGTGCCTTAATGAGAAGATACTTGATTTCCCGACGGGTCATAACCTGTTTCATGTGGAAGTAGATCCTACATGACTGTTGCATTACTAGAAATGAAAAAGTCATTGCTAAGTCATCTACCAGAAGAACTTGTGACTGGCTGGTGGTATTTGCCTCAGCCTGAGTTTTTTCAAACTTTTGCAAAATGCATTGAACATTCTTATTCTGAGAATATAATCCATTCAGTAATGAAAATTAAATACCTTTTAATTGTAGTAGGTAGTTTAACTCTAAAGAACAGGCTAATCTCCATCTATTGGAAATGAGTTTTCCATATGGAGTGAACTATTTTGTATAGTAGGCTGTTATAAGAACTGAAAGTTTCATATATAGTTTTAAACTATTTTATTGCATACTGGTTACCAGTAGTTATTTTCTCAGGCAAGATTGTTTTGCTTTTAGTCAGTAGATGTTCTGATAAATGTATGAGGTCAGGTAATGCTTGGTTAGATAAAAAATGTCAAAAGTGAAGAGCATGTTCTTGAGCAGTACGCAGCTTGTGCTTATACTGCAGCACACTCTAGAATTCCAGGGAGAACTGAGAACCTCTCTGTTCTAGTGCTGCTCCCTACCATGGAAGCTACCAGCGCCTTATATGTGTTACATGTTTGTAAATATTTATTGCTTTGTGTAAGATGTCTGTGATTATGAATATAAAAATAAGTGTGTCACTTAAGCTGTGAAGGTGTGGATGACACAGAAGGATACAACCAGCTGGAATTGTTTGGTAGTTCAAAACTAGTTTTATATCAGCATTCCATTTAATAGGCTGTGTGTCAGCTAGTCTGTGTACTTTTTGGGGTCAAGCAAATGTATGTGTGTATGTTTATTTATATGTGTGCGGCTTTGGAATTTCTTGGGTAGTGTACTCTTAAAGCCAGCTCTTTGTTTTGTAATATAAACATAAAGGAAAAAGACCTATTGGAAAGATGTGGCCAAAGTAAGAGCATCTCTCCCCATGGAAATATCAGCATTACTAGGGTAATGAGGTAGCTAATTTCTCTCTCTATAATGACAGTGCAGTTGACCTCAGAATTTCAGCTGGCGTTCTGAAGGCAACGAGAATCAGGCCTTTAACTTTAATCTTGAGTTAAGTCCCTAGATCATTCCATGTGGCATAGCAGAGTTCGTTAAACCTTGCAAATTGCGTAAATTAGATTCATACAGCTCAGCTATCATCCCCATACAGGCTTCTTGTAGGATAGGATGTGATTGTTCAAAGGATTAGCCTGTGCACTAAGTGAGCATTGCTAGGGTCTTTCATACAAGCCTGCAGTAGTAATTCTAGCTGGTAGAAAACTGTTGACATAATGCAAGTTTATTCTGTCTTATATTCAAGATGTCAACTAATACACTGTCATATGTAGGTTTGGGGTTTCTTTGGACTACTGGAGATTGATTTTCTTTTCATGTAGGAATGCAACTTTGTGTTTCCGTTAAAAACCTGGCATAATAATAAGGTTGTTATATGAAAGTTATTTTTCTTGGGAATATAGAATATAACAATCATATCCTAAGCCCTAGATGTGAAAGGCTGTTGATCAAGCCTATGACCTGCTAAAACCAGACCTCTGATGCTTTTAAATATTTATAAATTTTTTCATTGAAAACTACTTGTAAAAATATGCTGGCAAGTTTATGATTTCACTTGTCTCAACAAACCTGTGGACTAAAGTAAGATTAATGTAAAATGTTAACATAAATTCATACATTAATATTAATCTGTGAGCAGTCACTATTCTGCTTATTGTTTCTTTTATTCCTGATGTTTACATTAGGTGAGAAGAAATCTGTATTCACAAAAGAGTTGGTATTAATCATAGTTTGCTTTGCTGTCTCAAGAAATGCACTGTAAATTCCCGGTAGATTGACTCAGGAAACATGCTAATACTCAGAGCGTGTATTTTAGGTACCTTGGTTTCATTAGAAACTAGATTTGTATTGATCATTTGGAGCCTTTTCAATAAAAAGTGCAAACTCTAGATGAATACAACAAGATACTTAGGATTTCTATAAAGTAGTTATGTGCTAGGCATTACAGACTTGGTTCAAAGCTGACTAAAACTAATGGGAATTTTTCTGTTGCCATTAGTGGGCTATCAGGCAGTCCTTGTAATACAAATATGATCTATCGACTGGTATAGCCAATAGGACATACTTTTGCCTTGCAGAATGCAATGCAGATGAATCCCAAGTGACAATCAGATTTATGGAAAACAAAATATTATAAAATGTTAGAATGAGTGTAACGAAGCAAATGTTATGTTTATATTGATCCTCGCTTTTTAGTTATAAAAGGCAGGCTTGGTTCAGAGGAGAGAAAAAAGAAATGATAGATGTAATTTAAAAAAATTAAAATAATAAAATTCTTTCAGACATCTGAAGCAGCTTAGGAGCATTTGATCTGTGATCTTAGAAAACATGTACTTTGAAACACAGTAAATTGTTTTGCAAAGAGGCAACAATATGAGTGTAGTAATTGAAGGTTAGATTCTGATACCCTGGTTTAAAATAAAAAGTGCTTTGCTCTTTAAATAGTGCTGTTTGAATTGGTGGAGCTGCTAAGGGTGCAATTTAGTGCAAATAGCAGAATTTAGTACCAGCTATATAAGGGAAAGTCAAAGGCATTTGCTGAGGTTTATCTGGATGCCCATACTCTCATCGACAAAGTGCTGTCTTTTTGGCAACGTGAATGTTTCCCTTGAAAGAGAAGAATATTTTTTACTTGTCTTGGGAATTCTTTTAGTAAATTTATGTCATATTTAGTCTCCTTGGTGTATACATTCAGGATGCAACTGCTGTAACTGTCCTTCTCTCTCCTCTGTACCTCTAAGTAAGCATTTTAAAATATAAGAATTCTGAAAATTGTTAATATTTGTAGTCAGTACAAGAGAAGACAGAATACCTGGACAGCTGAGTAGAAAATTCCAGTCAGCTGTTAACTTCCTAATCACTGAACACCTGTGTAATGTGTAGAATAGAGTGGCCATTCCTAACCAGGAGGTGGCATGATTGGGCTCCACATGCCAAAATAGAGCTTCATATCCTGGCACCTTATGGGAAAGGGCTACTCGGGTCCAAAAAATACGTCAGATTCTTCTTCCTTGGATATATACTTTTCTCATTTAGGCAATGTGCAGCCAATATATACTGACAGTGAGATTTGCTGGAGCATGCTGGGCTATTTAGTAGTCTATAAAATCTGGTATGATCAGCAGTGACCTGTGCATGAGTCTTCCAATAAAGGCTAAACATCTGCCTAACCCACCAAAGCAGTGCCATTAGAGTGAAACAGTACCTCGTGACACAAGGGCACAGGTTTCAAGCTCAAAGTATGAGATGTCTTGGGCCTTACTTTAGAAGGTGTAAATGTAGCTGCTGTTTGGTAGGTGCTCTCCAAGGTTTATTAAAATGGGAATATATTCCACCTTCCTGTGCCTTGTAGCAGTACTGTAGGCTACACATGCTGCTTATATGAAATAGTTGTTTTCTGGATCAGCAGTGTGACTGCAGTTCAGGGTTAGAGTGCCATTTCAAAAAAAAAAGCTGCTTTTAACTTCTTCAATTAAATCTCTTTTCTCCAACAAATTGCTGAATGTGGAGAAAAATTCAGTGTTGTCACAGCTGATCTTAGAATATACAATTTTCTTTAAAATATTTTGAGAATAAATAATAGGAAGAGTGTTTTCATCAGGGACGTGTTAAGAAAGCATACACAATAGAAAAAAAATCTATTTTGCAGGTGGATCCTGCTAAGCA
The DNA here is from genome assembly GCA_013397075.1 of Rhabdornis inornatus. Classification (NCBI taxonomy): domain Eukaryota; kingdom Metazoa; phylum Chordata; class Aves; order Passeriformes; family Rhabdornithidae; genus Rhabdornis; species Rhabdornis inornatus. Next base: position 1,317,028 of record VWZS01003929.1, read on the forward strand.
TTGTGAAGGTGTGCATTCATCTTTTCTTCACCTTGCATTTTTCAGTCCTTGGATTGATATCAATGCTCTTATCAGAATAAGCAAGGAAGCAGATAGTTTTTGAAAACAAGTGTGTAAAGTATAGGACTTTACTGATGCTGCAGTTTAATCTTTGGCTGTATAAACAAGTAAGATTGTGCAGTCTGACCAGAAAAATGGGAAACCTTAATACTCAAGTAGAGATCCGACATGCATAGTACGTGGAACCTTGGCTTGTGCTACATGTTTTCAGTGAATAAGTTCTAATACCCCCATCTGTAAGATGTGGACTGATGCTTAATTTCATTCTAATTTTTGACATCTTGACATGAAAAGAGCTTCATAAGAAATGTGTAGTATTCTTATTACTTTTAGTACAAAATGATTATTTTTAAAATTTGCAGGCAAAAGTAATCCTGGTTATTAGAATCCTCTGTAAATCCTGTCATAATTAGAATCCTGCTGGAAATGAGTACAGCTATTTCCTTATTCTAAAAAGGGATGAAACTAATAAAAACTAGAAGAATTATTTAAGACTTTCAGCAGATTAAAAACCTCCAACTCTCTGACACCCCCCAGGAAGAACCCTCCTAAAATAATGTATGCCTGTTCCTGATTTTACAACCTTTTCTGTTGAAAGGGATTTTTTTAGTTTGAATGCTGAAAAACTATCAAGCAAAACTTATAATAATGCTAATATGGCAATATTGAAGATCATCCACACTTAAATTAAGATGGTACAAAGTTTTGATGGTCATATATGGCTGCATTGATATAACCAAAGACAAAAGCTTCAAATGCTCTGCTTGCACTGGGCATTCCCATTTATTATTCTTGGGTTAGCATGATGCAAAGGCTGAAAGACACAGGGCAGGTCACTGCTGTTTTAGAATTTCTCTGCACCTGCTGAAGTGCTCATCAGATGTTCTAGCATCTATCTCTTGTTGTGAGGGTTACGCTGACTAAAAAAAAGTCAAAAGCTTTCGATTCATAAAATACTTTGAATTCTGGCAATCAATTTAGCTGTTAGAAAAAATAATTCTGTGTGCCAGTCTGTAAAATATTTATCAAAACCTGCATTCCTCCTTTTTGCTCTGCTTTGGATCTGGAAAAAAGATACCTATTTGGTCTATAGTAGAAGTGTTTTAGGTTTGCTAACGGTAAAGGCAGGTGTGTCTTCAGCAAAAGCAAAAGTAGGGATCAAAGCCCCTGGCTCATAATCAGTCAACTTGCAAAGAGCAGCACTGCAAATCAAGGAAAAAATGTTTTCCTAAGAGGTTTGAGCACTGGAGAAAGAAAACAAATCCCTTAGTTTAATGTTCCCTGGGATTTAAGTGTATGTTTCAAAGCTCTCTTTCAAATACCTGAAGTTAGAGGACTTGCCAAGAAAGCAGGAGGGACTGTGTGCGCGTGTTTTAAAATGGCTTTTCAGTATTGAAAAATTGAGTTAACTACCTCTCACGCTGTCGGTTTTTCTCTCTGTGTTTCTGCTAATGTAGGCTCATATTGCTGATTTTTCTAAACATTTCTAAGTAAACTTGTTTGTTGCATTTTGTCTTTTTTGAGATTGTGGAAAGAGCATTTTGGTGTTGTTAGGGGTTGCTCTGAGGTCAGAGTGTGAGCTCTAGCTGGGGAAAGAGTGACATTGTTCTTCCTAAATACTTAGGACTACACTGATTTGCTGCAGCTATGGAGCTGGTTCCCTGACTTTCCCATTTTAAGCTTAAACCGATTTTTCTTCAGTTCTCCTGAAAGAGCAGCACCAAATTTAGGTGGCTTACTGTCTCCCATTTTGTTGTTTGAAGTGCAGATTAAGGACTGATGAAATAAATTCCAGGAGACCTTTCTCCTTCCTGTCTTCAGATAGCTGTTCAACAGGAAAATGGAGAGTTAATTTTTGTAAATGATGCTTATTATCCTGATGCCTCCATAGCGCTGTAGAGCTATCTAATAGCGTTAACTTTTGCACAGGTACAGATTTGCAATTATTCCATTAGTACCTGTATGCAAAGTAGTAGGATTTAGACCATTGTAAAATTTGAAATAACGTTCTCCTCATACTTGTAGATCCAGGTAAATAAATTAATTATATGCATTTATTACTATGCTCAAAAGCCATTGGTGGGTAATCTGCTACACCCAGTTCTTTATATTGCATGGACTCCTTTTCCTGATCCTACATTCCTGTTTAAAAAGATAATTCTGTCTTTGTAAATACAATATTGCAGAATGCCCCGATTCTGTTTGATTTGTTAGGGGTTGTTCAGATGCTGTTGCTGCTTTTACGGGAGTGGTTGGTTTTTCTTTACTTGCTGCAAATGGTTCAGTGTAAACACCAAAAGGTCAGGTTGTGCATAAGTCTGTAAAAGAAGGGTTTTACTCATCAGTGTCAAAGGGATCCGAGGTCAGCAGTGAATGTGGGAAAACAGGTGTTCCTGTTTACAGGGACAGGGATTTTGTTACTCTTCTTTTTCTGAAGACTAAACTGTGAGGTAACGTGGATGTACAGTAGTTTATGTTGAGTTGTGCATGACAAAAAGATGTTCATCCAGTACCAGCTTGTTAGGACACACAAACCATCTGTTCAGCATGAAAAGTCTCTTGCTGCTCCCAAGTGTATGAATAATCTGGAATGATATGTCAGATGCAAAGGCCAAGAGAGGACTGAGTTTTTGCTGGAAATATTTTGATATAATGGGTTTTTTTTAGAGGAATGTTTGTACTGTAAGCTATCCAAGTGCTTCTTGTGGTGAAAGTGGGAGATGTTTTCAGCATGAAGTGGAAATGGAGCAGCTTGGTTTTGACACAAAGCAGAAACTCGATGTGATTCTGCATCCGTCCACTTAAGATGTCCTGATTTGGAGACAAATAGAAGATAATTAGAAGCTGCTATGAAATTTTGCCTGCAACTTTCTGGTTCTTGGGATTTCAAATCTGTGCCTTCAAACAACCTTTATTTGAAGTTTTTTTTTTTTTTTTTTTTGTTAATTGCAAAACAGCAGTTAGAAGGAAGAATGGGGAAAAGGGAAGAGAAAATGGAGGAAAGGTATAAAAAGGAGAACAAAATAATGGAAAGATTGTAAGGGAAGTGGAAGAGGGAGTAGCAATAGAGAACAATGGATATAGAGAAGAAAATTAAATAAGTGAAGAAAATACAAATTTAACGGGTGAAAAATATTAAGTTACTTCAGTTCTAAGCAATCCGAAGCTTTTAGTTAAGTTTTATTCAGTTAAAATGGATAGATAAAAGTATATAAGCATTTAAAAATGCTGTTGGTTTATTTAAGAAAAAATAAAACGAAATTAAATCTTTTTTAAAAGCTTCTGTTAAGAATTACATAGTTTTGATACTGTTGTATTTCATGTGTTCAGAGGGACTCTGTAGGTGTCTGCCACCCAAATTATCCGGTAAATAAACACAACGATCTACGTTACAGTGATTCTCCCAGTTTTATACTAAACAGTAACAGAGATCTTCTGTGTTTGTAATATTTGCAATCCTTTTGGAACAGTGTGGTTAGCCAATTAATAGTTTGCTTATGCTTTTTATTTTAAACGTAGGATTGTAAGATTGAGCAGATTGAAATTTTAAATATGGACTTTCCTTCTTTCTTCTCACAATAGTCTTTAAACTTTGGAAGGGAGTGTGCTAGTGTTAGGAGCTCTAAACTTGGACTTTTATTTCAATCACCTACAACTCACTAAATTCTCAGGCCAAAGATGAGATGATTATGGTGGACGTTTTATTCAGCCTTATGGAATTGCGCAGAAGATAGTTCAGGTGTGCCAAGATTGTATGGAGAAAGTGTTCAGTTGTGGAGTCTGCAGGAGATTAAAGAGCAGCGGCCTTCACAGTGATGTGAGCACCAAATTGCAGCTGACTGTCCTCTGTTTTGTAAACTCACTGCCGTGATATCCGTAAACTGAAACAAAACATTTGGAGAGGATAAAAACAACTTTGAAGAAAAAATAGTCAAAAGATTGCATGAAGTAGTGGTTTTAAAAAGTAGTTTTGCTGAACAATTCTGAGGTAAAATTGTTCTGCTATAATGTTGGATTTTGCATCTTGCTGGTGTTTGTGGTAAAAGACAACAATTGGAATGACTCAAACTGGGTGATTTAAGTTAGAATTAAGTTCCCATCCTAATAAATATGTGATTAAAGAAATACACATACACATTCTATAAGACACTGGAGAGCTATGTTGCAATTTATTTATTGGAAGGCTTTTCTGGGCAGCTTGAGCACCTGTGATATTACTCAGTAAAGGCTAATTCAGGTCCATCTACTGGTTTAAAATGAAAAAATGAAGTGAAAATTAGGAAAAGATACAATGCCATGCAAGATATGATAAGGTTATTACCCCTTCAGCAGACTCTGTTGTAGCTGTCAGAGGCACAAAATGTGTGACCTAACTGAAATTTGAGGTGAAATGTTTTTCTTCTAGTTATTTGCATTGTTGTGTAGATATGTGCTGCTTGCATCGTTTGTGAGGCAGAATAGTCCAGGGTGGGCACCATGCCCTGATTTTCCCTGCTTGTACAGGGCAGCCCACTTCTTGGAGTATAGTGCTACTGTCTTCCCTCCCCCATGCTTCAGTTTCTCAAGAAAACCAGGGTTCTTCATGGAGAGAAGCATTGCTGTGTTGTAGGCTTGACCCAGCACACAGCTGGATGAAGACCAGAGCTGCTGCTCACAGATGGACTTCACCAGTTTGACTTAAATGAAATACTGAGTACATCTGGCATTTCCAGTCAGACTTTGGTGTTTGGTCACTTTCTTGTAAATAAATTTGGTCACTTTCCATGTATAAATTAATATCCTGGAGGGTAGTTTCCTGCATTAGCCTCTGGCAGTGTGAATTTTCGTTGATATTTTGTTCATTATTTGTACTGTTCTCTTAACAGTGGATCAGAATCAAACTCCAGAACAATTTGAAGGCATACTTTTATTTTAAAATTATTTTTTCATGTTTTTAAGTTTGGGATACTGTCTATTTGAAATCCATCTTAAGCCATACTTCCATATACTATATACTTTGTATATAAAAAAAAGTCTGAACTCTGGACTACTACAGAACATCTTATAGACAGCAGATTAATAAACCAGTGAAATTGATATGTAGGATTGTATTATACATAGCATCTTCTCATTAGGTTATTTTTGGAAAGGGAGAGAACATTCATCTAGGAAAAAAAAAAGCAACCACAAAATCTTACAGCTTTATGGTTTGATTTCTCCTGCCCCTTTCCCACCTTCCCAACCAATATAATAAAAATTTTGCCCACAGCATTCCAGAGACATGATTTTTCTTATCATGATCATGAGTGTTTTCCTTCTGTTTGGTTTTATTTTTGACATGGGCTACAACCTTAGTTTCCTTCTGTTTGGTTTTATTTTTGACATGGGCTACAACCTTAGTTTCCTTAGTGCAAATATTCGTTGGATAAATCTTAATGGATATTTCATAATCGGCAGTCATGGTCATGCCTTTTAGCATATTTTTTTTGAAATTCTGATCTTGGGAACTGGGACAAAAATTTTATTTCCTACCAGGGGTTTTGCACAGAGCCCATAAGGATTTTGGCCTTGATGTTTTACCTTAGAAGGTGAAAATTTATTCTGCCAGCCATCTTTAGATAATCATTCTTCTCCTTAATAACACTGCCAATAGGTGTTCCTGTTTTATGTGAAACCACATTTTGTATGGATTTTGCTCAACTCTGTTTTTCCTCAAATTCTGAGGAATTGTGACTACCAGATCTTTCCATACTGATTCCTGGTCACTTGTACCTCAGATGAGAACTTTGGTATTTGTGTCTCTCTTATGGAATCCTATTAACGTATGGTGGCACTTTGTTTTCATTACACCCAAAATACAGAAGCTGTTGGCTTTTGAGCTTCTGCATGTGGGCAGTTTCAGTACTCTCCAAGGTGTCATGTGGCGATTTTTTGTCATGTTTATTCCAGAATGCTTAGAAAATAGAGGTTGTTTTACTGAATAATTTCTTTTCCTTTTACTTCATATTTAGAATTGCTTGTTGTGTAGTTTAGACAGGAGTAGTCACCACTGGTTGCTTTAGACACAGGGATGGGATGGGATTTTGTTACACTGTTCCCTGTCCCAAGGCACTTTGGTGTCTTCCCATTTGTCTTATGGGACACACAGCTTAGTTGTTTTTTGGTTTTTTTTTCTTACAGTGCTGTCTGTTCAATTTATTGTGTTAATCTTTCTCCTGCATTTGAACATCTTTCGTTTGTTTCTTGAGTCTTAACTCAGCTCTCAGACTCTTTTGAGGAATATTCCAAATCACTGGGGATTTGTGTAGTTTATCTGAATGTTATTGTCTTCAGTCCTATAAAAGTGGATCTTCGTGGGACATGCTAATAGGTGTATTGTACCTTGGGTTGCTGTTTGCTGCAGCATTTGAGTTCCATGATCTTTTTATTTAACTTCCAAACTCCTCCACTGTGAGGTTTGGCTTCTTTATAGACCACCTTCTTCTAGCTACAATCCCAAGTGGATGGATTTATTCATGTGTCAAATTCAGGCTGTTTCACTGAAACCTAATACTAAGTCTTCAAACAGGTTTGGGGTTTTTCTCCCCTGAGCATCTTCCCCGAGATTCAAATTCCAGTTTTTCTCTTCATCCTTAGATATTGTTCATATTGTTCTACACTGTCAGTCTTCATTTAAACAGGGTAGAAAAATATAACTGAAATCTATTTTTAGTAGCTTCATGTTTTCTTTCCTTTACTTGGGTTAAATAAAAACTATTAAAAGTGTCAGAAGCTTCTGGAGGTGGGTTCTGGGGGCTATTACCTCCCTGACATTTTCTGGCAAGGAACCCACTTCAAAATTGTTTGTTATTCTTCTTGCACTATAGAAAGTGCTTAGTTCTATCAGACTCTAGTAGTGGTGGAATTAAGTATGACAGTATTTAAGAAGATAATAAATGTCAGATAAAAATAATGAGTTCAGATGTTGCTTTGCAAGAACAGAAGGCACAGATAAGAAAATCTGAAGCTTTCTGGTAAAACTAATACAGAAAAAAATTAACCTTTTCTAAAACATGCCACTAAAATTCCTGAGGAGCAGAGTCAGTGAAAACCTTGTTAGTAAATGTGTGTTATGTCAAACTTGTTAGGTATCTCTTCAGTGAAGTAAGGAAGAAGGTTTTGATTGGACATTTTGGCTGCGTATGTGGGGTTTGTGCATGAAGACTTTACTGAGCTCAAACGTAAATGTGTCATGGATGTGTGAATGAGAGGAAGTAAATGAAGGATTTGGGGCAAGTTTTTTCTTTTTGCTACTCAATTGAAAATGACACATTTTTTCAGTAGACTCCAAAAATATACTCTTGACTCCTAATTCTGTTGCACAGGTGGCTTCTGGGATTTCTGCCAACAGATAGAGAAAGAGGACAACATCAAAACCTTTCCCACAGCTTAAAAAAAATTGTATTAATAGTGTTATCCTATCCCTGCATTGGAAAATTCTTCTATTATGGTTTGTAACTTAAAAAGTTACGCTAAGTAACGCAATACTGGTAAGTAAAGGCAAGTTCTCTTAACTCTGAATCTGCTGAGAGTATCCGTGTTGTATTGCTTCTGCCTTCATGTGCATGTTCATTCTTCCTTTGTGCATGATGCTGCTATCGATATCAAAGTGATTTTAGATTTTGAAAGATTAAAGTGTTTTTGACCTGATCACTTGCCAAGACATGAAGTTTTGGATACTATTTTAACACCATCTTTGCTCATTAATTCAATATTGGATGGTATAATTTCAATCATTACAAATTTCAGTGTGGCCCTGTGTTTGTCCTAGGAGCCTTCAGTCCAGGTAGCAACTTACTATCCATTTCTTTCAGTTGGATAAGTGAGTGAGTTAAGGTAAAACTGTCTCATAACCTGTGAGACATCTCTATTGCCTATTGTAGTCTATAGGATGCTTTTTTATCTGGCTGACAAAAGGCCCTCAGGAATTTAGTCCCTCATTTGAATGCTGAGTAGTATAAAGGCCATGAGCTTGTGGCCTCTGAATTCTATAACTTGCCCATCTCTCATGATTTAAATGCTTATAGCCTGAGGTACATGGACTGGGAAGGGATGTTTGGTCCAGAGGCAAGTCTCAGTACTGCTGAAATAATGATCTAACTGTAAGAGTTATTCTGAAAGAAAAATAGTGCCATTTTACAGTAACAATTTATTGGAGACCTTTGAAAAAGAATTTTCAGGTGCCAGCTAATCTCAGCTATCATAACATTATTGCTATCACTTTAAGAAAAATACCTGACAGCTGCAGGGTCTTTGAGTCTTTGTCCATTTCTGTTCATTCCTAAAGGGATATCTTTCAGCTGTTTACTACAACTTTACAAGCAGCCATTCATTAGAAAACATGGGTATTGATGTTCAAAGTTAACTTTTGAGATTGTTCTCATGTGCCTGAATTGAGGTATAACTCATGTTGAAGTATACTATTTCTTTGTGGAACTTTAGCAGTAACCCTATGGTGTTAGTAAGTTGCACGAACATCAGACTGAGGGATGATGCAGCAACATGCCTTTTTGAGAAAATCTGGGAGGACGTGTTTGAGGAATAATTACTGCTAGTAAAGAAAAGTTTTCTTCAGAGGCTGAAATACGTAATTTCTTTGGTTGTTGGTATTCCTTCATTTGAAGTGATTGAATATCCCACGCCCACTGACCACCTTTTCTGGTTGCCATCTATTCCATAGTTCCTCACTCAGTGGTCCTGTTGGGTAAAAAAGCCCTCTAGTGATTTCTTCCCAGGAGCTGGATATATGGAAGCCTCTTGCTTAAGCTACATAGTGCACGGTGGGGGGGAGGGAAGTCGTAGGATCTACTACTTACTTTATATGTACATGTGCATAGTAAGTCACTCAGTCTTTTGCACCCTATAGTGATGATCTTGCTCCTGGAAGTTCTTCGTTATTATGTACCTTCTTTTTAGTGTTCTTTTTCATTATTCCTTTGCTTTCCCTTTCATGAATTGTCCTATGTCATGTGATGCTATTGTCTCACATTACAAGCTATAGGAGGTGGGTGTGATGTGCTATGTCAGTATATGGTAGTATTATATATTAATGTTTTTACCATTTGTTGTTTGTCAGGAAACTGATCACTGCAAAACACAGTTGCCCGTAAATGCCATCATTGAGCCTTGGATTCTGTTCTGGAGATGCCTATTACCCCAGTGTCACTGGTGCGGGTTTCTGGAGTCCCCCGGGGATCCCCGAGACTGCCACGAGCAGTCCTCAGTGACAAAACACNTCCCTCCACACCCCAGTGTCACTGTTCATATTACCTGCTCGTTCAGAGTTTCAGTTCAGTTGATTTCTTCCTTGTGAACATATCCATGAGTGTGCTTTCCAGTGCCATCTCTAATAGGTTTGTTTGCTTTGGTAACCTTTGGTGTTTTCCAGCTAAGTACTGAACCTATGATTTCTCCATCCTTTCCCTCAGTTAATGTATTTAGAAGTTCTTCTGGATTTTCTCTGCAAGTGTACCAGCCAATAATGCATGCATCCTGACCTGCATGAGAAGGCCTTCCAGCCCTCACAACAGGATCTAGGCAGCACTGTTGTTTTGCAGAATAATCCAGGTGATTTTAATGGACCTCTTACAAAAACGCTGTCGTTTTATTCTAGGCATTTCTTTGTTTCTTAAATATAAAGCTTCTGCCCCTTTCTGATTTCATTCTATTTTTTGTGTATCCACACATGCAATTCTGCTTTCAACAGATGTCAAACACTTTCAGTTGTAAAACATATATCTTACTCATTCTTTTCATCATTCGTCTTGCTTATATTTCCAGACATGAAGTAATGGTAACCACCTGCATGTTTATCAAATGCATTTTTTAAAACCAGCATCCTGTGTTTTTTCAGGTTAAACATACACTGATATATTCGAGTTACTAATTTACACGGTTGCAGCAAAGAAAGCTTATAGTGGATTGGAAGGACACAAAAGAAGGGAGAATGCTGGGCTGGATATTATTAGTCTGCTTTTTAGGAAACAAAAATCTCTGGGCAGAGGAAGTCAGCATGTGTCTTAAGGCACCAGAGCTTAGTTGAATGAATTCCCACAAGAGCATGTAAATCCATGTGAATTGAATTGTGTGATGAGTACTATTTAAAGAAAAAATCTACAAAACTTCAAACTTCTTGATTGGTCATTGCCTTGGTTATCATTAAACAGCTACTAAGGGTTGGGATAATAGAGGAGACAATATAAGAGAGATAGGAGACAAGCTAGAGAATTAAACTTGAAATAACTGGAAAGGAAGCTAGTGTAAGAGTACAAGCATGAAGGAAGTAAAAATACAGCATGGAATAAATTACAAGAGAAGAAGTGACAACAGGTGAGAAAGTTGAGGAATAGGGAAGGAGGGAATCCTCATATGGCTGTTTGTATTCATAAAAGGCTACAAAGGATTTTGCAGCAGCAAAGTCTAAGGACAAAACCTGGCTTCCAGTAAGGTCACAGAAGCAAGAAAGTGGTTACATGTGTATTGTAGTGTAATGCATTGGAAACTACAAGAAGGAAGGGACCCACGCTGGAGCAATTTGTAAGAACTGGAGCCTGTGGGAAAAACTCACTTTAGTAAAGTTCACGGAGGACTGTTTCTCGTGAGAGGGACCCCATGCTGGAGCAGGAGAAGTGTGTGAGGAGTCCTTCCCTTGAAGAGGAAGAAGTGGCAGAGTCAGTATGTGATGAACCAACCTCAGTGCCTGGCACCTCTGATGGGGCAACGAGGGAGAGAATAAGGAATACAATTTTAAAAAAACATCCCTGTCCATCCCTCCAGGAGCCCCTCTGTCAGTCACGCTCCACACCTGAGCTGGGACTGAGGTGCCTTCACAGCTACACCCCCACACTCTCCCAGTCACACCAGGCTGCTGAGCTGGCTCAGCCCCAGGTTTCCCACAGCAGAGTCTCAGATGAACCAATCCTTAAAATAGTTTAATCTCGGTCCGGTCACAAAATTTAAAAGAATTTTGCTCAAGCTGGTGCCTCTATGGAGGAGCCCCAAACAAAGGACCCCCTGGGATTTTATCCTCCCACAGTCTAAGCACGGGAAAGCCTGGAACCCTCAGCTTCTGCCATGTCTTTGGGTGTCCAGTCCCCTGGCCAGGCCACAGGTCCCCAGGTGCTCTGTGGGGCAAAGGGTCAGTGATTCCTGACCTTTTGCTTTGGGCTCCCAGAGCTCAACCTGCAGCTCCCACTGCAGCTGCTCACTGAGATACTGACATGGGATGGATTCTCAACAAAAGTAAAGACTGAGAGGAAGGAAGGGGTTGGAGGGGGAAGATGATTTTAAGGTTTGGTTTTATTTCTCATTATCCTTCTCTGATTTAATTGGTGATAAATTCAGTTAGTTTCCCCAAGTCAAGTCTCTTGCTGCTATCAATAAATAGTGAGTGGATCCCTCTCTTCCCTTGTCTTAACCTAGGATCCGTTTGCTGCATTTTCTCTCCCCTGTCCAGCTGAGGAGGGCAGTGATAGAGGTTGATTGGTGGTCAGTCCAACACAGCTCATCCATTTCAGTCCAGTACTCTGGATTCAGCTAGCAGCCTCCTTTGAAATGTATTATTTTGTTAACACTTGATTTTCTGCATTGTAATTTCTTCTGATCTTCAGTAGCTTTGTTGGTTGTGTTAGCATATTTTTTTGTCGTTTTCTTTCTTTTATACGGTATCTGGTCTTACATTGAAATGGAACCTGTGTGTGACCTGCATTTTTGTTTAAGTGGAAAAGGTTTTCATTGGTGTGTTTATATCAGCTGAAGGCTGTCTGGTTACCATGGTTGGTGTAGGGTATATACTGCTTTCTCTTGGAGCAAGGCTGCATACATTACACTGATTGTTGTTGTGGAGCCAAGAATAAGCAGTAAGCGAAACACAAGCAGAACATTAACCTTTTGGAATAAAAAGGGGGTATGGAAGATTTACAGACAACATGCTTGCTCAAAGAGTAAGATTAAAATGGGACACCTACTAATAAAATTCTGCTATTGCAGTACTGTAAAGTTGTTTCTTTTTAACAAGAATGTGCAGAAATGTTGGGCAGCTGAGTTTGGGACTTTGTAAGCATCACAAAAGCAAAGTGAGTGAAATGAGATGACAGAAATTGTAATGCTGTTCTAGGACAGCATCTTGGGGATTAAATTCCAAGAGACCTGTGCACCACTGTGTGCACTCTAAAGAGGGTGTTCCTTACTTGTGGACTACTGGTCAGACCAAGTAAAGCATTACTGCCTCTAACATATGCCATTTAGGATTCTCATACTAATATAGGTGGATGGATGCAGAAAGGGAATGGTGTAAGCTTTACCAAGAACCCAAACCCTGAGTGCTGCAGCTGGTTTTTCCTGCTCAGGGGTAATAAACCATGCTGCAGAAGTGAGCCAGTTTGCTGACTGCATGTTGTGAATGCCTGCTTTGTGGAATCTCTGCTATTCCCCATCATATAATTTTCAGTTTAGAATGAGATTAGTGTTGTTCAATTCTGTTCATTTGACACTGCAACTCTGTCTCCAGGTTCAGAGATGCTAACCTAGTGCAGCAGCTTGAAAAATAGTTTTTTATTAAAACAAATGCAGGTTGCAGTTGCATTAATTTCTAGTGATTATTGTATTTGCTGTGTGCCTGTTCCTGTTTGGCATATGACTCTTCATATTCAGTTTATTTTTATTTTTTCCTTGACAGTGTCTTGACTTCTTTACCCTGGAGTCCTTCCTTGCAGGAAGCAGGCCAGCATTTCATCTCAAGAATTTTATTTTAAAAACGTATTATGTCTCTTAAGGCATGGTGGCCTGCAGGAAGTGTTTAAACTGCCACTTGACAAGTCATGTTTTGCTTGTCACTTAACACCTTTAGGTCAGATAATAGAATTGCTACTGAAAGTTCTGCCAGCCAACAAAGAAAGTCAAATGCAGTTATCTCAATGGCACTCACAAATATGGGCTCCTTAACCTGAGCTTTTATTAAACTGGTAGATTTTTGGTAGTCTAAAAGATAATTGCATTTTGAATAAGTCAAATGTCAGTTTTATGTTTTAAAAACTGTACTAGTAAAGCTCTGTTAGATCTTCAGCCTGAAAAATTCCCATTAAATAATCTCTTAAGTGAACCAAAACAGTGGAAAATGGCAATTCTGCGATTAAATTATAAGGAATTAAGAAAAAACGATAGAATTTGAAAGTATGAATCTTTAAATTTTATTTTCCTATTGTACAGGCTTCTTTCAAATTTGTGTGGTAGTGAAGCTTCATGGACTGCCTAAAAGTTTTGGGTGTGTTTTTTGGGTGTGTTTTTGGGTGTGCATGCAGTTTCATCCTAAAATATGGGTATATTATTGACAATTACACAGAACTCTTACACAGTTAAACAAAATTAATTCCTAGCTCTTCTTACAGGGTTTGTCTCATTTTTGATGCTTTGTTCTAAGATCAGTTTTGTTAAACTGCTCCTTGGGTTTTACCAATTGAAAAAATTATCTGCAGTTTTAATAGAAGGGAATGTATTTTGCTAACATCTTCCCAGACATCCTATTGAAAGCATGACATACCATAACCCTTTTAGAGTACTGGTGCAAGAATGATTTTTATGTTCAGTAGAAATGAATGTTGTTCATCTAGACGATACTTGGTTTAAAAAGCTGAAGTATTTTCAGGGGTCTTTAGAAATTTGTTTGTTGCAAAAGCAGATATGCTGTGATTGGTAGTAAGTCTGAGTTAGCAATTATTTGGTATCTTTCTAATGTTTAGAGATACTCTATTAATTTTTACTAATAATCTATAATTTTATTTTAATTTGTTGTTATTTCCATTTCATCTGTTGAATTTTGGTAATATTTTAGCCTTTTAGCCTTAGTATTTTGAAATTTTCAAAAATCTTGATTTTTTGAAATGTACTGCTAGCAGCATTAGCATTATCTCAACCAGTTTTCCAAGTCACTTAGAGTGATGTCACCTCATCCTTTTTCTTCCCCAGAGACTTCTGCCACTCTTTGCCTCTCTCTTCTCATCTTTCCTCTTGCTTTGTTGCTAGCTGCCACAGAGCAGTTGGAATCTCTTTGGCCCCGATTGCAGAGGGCCTCCTGACAGCTGCAGAAGTACAAGGATGTTTATCCTAACAAGAATCCCAACTGTTACACAATTCCTGGACCATGCCACAGCAAGTGATCTGCCTTATGTGGAGCAAGTACAAGTTTAGTCAGGAATGTTCGCTTGAGCTTTGCCCCATGTCTTACCTCTATGAAATTAGTATAAATATATATATATGTTCAACCAGTCCAATAACTAAAAACTGATTGATCTAAGTAGTATTTAGTCTAAAACTATTCCAAGATCTTTCATGTTTTAAGACTGCCTTGCTGTGTTAATCATATTTTTTTTTTAACAAAGGCTGCAAGACAAGAGGAGCTCGTTAGCTCTGGGTTTCTTGATGTTATCTGTTATTATCTTTAATGTCCCTTTGTGCTAGTCAGAAATGTACTTACTGGTGTTTCCTTTAATTTCAGCTTAATTTAAAAGTGTGATTTGGTTTATGGTAAAAAGCAGTGAATAGCACCATTTCTGAAACACATTGCTAGGAAATCTAAATTAACTTTTTAAGGACAAAAATATACCTCTGAATTAGTTGGTTTTGATAGTTACATTCTTCTAAGGTATCATAATTCATGTATTTTAAAACACCAAATTCCAGTATAAAGGGGAAGAAAAACTATAATATTGGTCTAAAATACATGAAGTATTAATTTTAAATTATTTTTCTCTCCAAATAAAATTACTGTGTTCTTCAAACACATTTGTTTTAAAATTTTGAGAATAGTGATGACTCATGAAAATTAATGTTATGAAAATAACCCAAATAGATAAAACAGATAATAATTCAATCTTTTCCAGCTGTTTTTCAGTGCCAGAGAAGGTTTCTCTTCTTACTGCTAACTTGTCTTATTGTCACCAGAACTTTACCAAGGCATGCAGACATTCAGTTCTGTGCTGCTTGAACACAGTCGGTGTCTGTCAGTGTTTTCCACATGGTCAACTATTGCTGGTTTTCCTAGCTTAATGTTTCTTAAGCAAGCCAATTACTTTATTTTTTATTTTAATTTCCCCCCATTTTTTCCTGGAAATAGTGTGAGGATACAAAGAAACATAAAAAAATGGAGAAACAATAGTTAGCCAAACAGCTCCCAAAAACCCTACAGCAAATCAATTCTGTATAAAGGTAGCACAGTAGATGGTATAAACTGGGCTAGTGTAGTTCAGTGGTCAGTCACCTGCAAAAAATGTAGAGTCTGCTTCCAGAGAGCAGTGGCATCTTGGCATAACTATGGAGATATTGTGTGTCTGCTCCTAAACAGTTCTTCCCCAGGAGTCGCGCATGTATTAGTTTGCTTGGAGGTGAAACTGCCGGCTCGTTTCTCTTCTGTGCTGCTTCAGCTCATTTCCCCCCAGCTAGCATTTCCAAGAATGACTGCCAGAGAAGGCCACTATTTCCTAATCTACAAGGACCTGCAGAGGCATTTTGCCTCTGCTCTGAGCCACTTTCTTTTATGTCAATAGGCCAGAGAGATGCCAGTGAGGAAAAAGCAACCAATCAACCAAAAAAATGCTGGAATGCTACCTCTAAGTACAACGTGTACCTTAGCTCATCAAGCACTTGTGAAACTAAGGTCTGAGCATGAGCTTCATGTTTTCTAAGAAGGAATCAATCCCAGTTTTAAGCCTGATATTTGAATTGCCCATGTGAAAACTGGCATGATACTGTACTGAACAAACAGCTTTGAGAGTGTATTTTGATGTGCGTGATCTCATTTGCAACGCAGTAGTTCAGGATTGGCTATTAGTATATATATTTTCCTTTTTGTTTTAATTAATTCCCTAATCTTTCAGAAAGTAATTATCAGTCTTTCATTATTGTGGAAGCTCGTACTGATGGTATAACTATATGTGTGTATATATATATGCACACACTCTATCTAGTTATACACATATGCATACATGTATAATACAGCTTTCTAGCTGTATATTACTTGTTTCACTTTCACTGTTTCTCTAAACTGAGAACCAAAAGTATTATTTCATATAACATCTGACTGAATCAAATATTATTTCTCTCTGTAGAAATACCCATTTGAAATAAAGCAGGAAGGATTAGATCTGGATAATTTTTCTCTAAATAGCCTTATTTAGTAGGTTATAAATTTCACAGGACAGACTTGACCTGTTACTACATATGTATGAAGTGTTATATATATTTAGAGCATTATGCACATTTTAAGTACTCTGAATCAAACCACTTATAAAAATGGAAAACTGGTAGAGCACGCTGTATTTCCAACCAGTAGTTGTTAAAGAGGACTGTAGTGTCAGTACACACTGACACTAGAAGAAGGTGAGAGATAGTGAGTTACAGTCTAGGAGTTTTCTTGAGAATTTTGGGTAAGGGGAACATATGATTAACGACTGAGTAGCATGTTTGTGTAGTATGATGGGGAAAATTACTAGAATTTCTGTAAGGAAAAGTATTCTTTTTCAGTCTGTTGGAATTCTTTGAAAAAAAACTAGGTGAAGTACATAAAGGTTACCTGTCAGACATAATGTTCTAGAATTTTCAAAAAGTGTTTGATAAGATTCTTCATAGTAGGCTGCAAAGAAAATTAATAGTGACAGAGGAAGTAGCATAACTTAGGTATGGTTTAAAAAGTGATTATGCTGTAAACAACTGGAGAAGTAGTTTGCTTCTGAAATAGCAGTACAAACAGAGTTAAGACTGTTGATTGTGATGAAAAAGAAGCTGCATGAGAACAGAATTTCCTTATATGTGTGATTTCTAATTAGATAGAGCTGCCCAGATCTGTATGAAGCTCCAGATCATAAATGTGATGCAGTAAGATGCACCTAGATTTGGGTAACTAGCTTAATGGGTGAGGCTTTTTGGACAGGAGCCTATCCTTTAATGTGGTATTTAGGGCAGGATGAAGTACTACAGGGCCAACTGTGTTTATGTAACTAACTGCTAACAGAAAATAATTATGATGTTGTTAGAATATTTTACTTGGCGAGGGTGAGAAATGAAAATGTATTAATTTCATGGGAAGCAATTGGTGTGTTTAGTCCTTTTACTTCAAAGACCCAGGAAAGGACAAAATGCAGTTAACTACATCATGCCTGACTTGCAATGATTTATGAAAAAGCGACTCTAATTTATTTTAAAGGGGGGTTAGAGAGTCATAGAGCAGCCCAAGTTGGAAGACACCTTGAAAGATTATCTAGTTTAACTTTTTGTGGGAAAGGAAGCCTGTATGAGATTACCTAGCACTGTGAACATTCATGCACTGAAAACATCCAGTGGTGGGGATTTACTGTGTCCCTGGGAGATTATTCCAGTGGTTGAAGACAGGCTTTACTGAGGTACTCTGGAAAATTAATTGATTGTATCTTTTTACCCTTTCAAAACCAACCAACCAAAAAAAAACAAAACCGAAACAGACAGTTGTAAAATTAAGAAGTGCACTAAAAACCCATAAAATTAAATAATTAGGTATTATACTCACCTTGTGGAAGTAATTAACTCTACAGAGCATTTAATAAAAAAAAACAAGGTTTGACTTTCATTTTCTGTAAGTACTGCATACCTAGCAACGAATAAGTCAACTCTCTCTATCTCAGAGTGCTTTATATGCTTTTGTAAAAGATTTTAAGATTGGTGGAAAAAATGCTTTCAGACTGGAAAAATGATACCATTCCTTCTCTCAGCTGGAAATGACTAAGCAAGTTGATGATCAGTGTAAGTTCAGACTGCATCTGTTTAGAAGGTTAAGTAGTGTCTTCCAAACTGCTGTTCTTTCAGTGTATTGTAATTTCTGAGAAACATGGGGTTCAGTTGGTAATTTAACTGGGAACAGTCAATACTGGAACACTCTGTATATCCATATTTACATTGTCATTGTGGGTTGTGAAATGATCCTGATAATTTTGTAATTCCCTCATTGACCTTGCAGAGGAACATATAGATGGGGTTATTTCCCTGTACTTGTATATAAATATTAACACAAGGCCTAATGCCTGACTGAATTAATATAGTTTGAGTGTACTTTTGTGATTTTGTGGAACAGACTGAAGACATAACACTTAATGGCCACCATTATGCACTGGATCAGGTTTGCTTGTTGTACTGGCAGAGGTGTGAGGCTTGGGTGGAAGGATCTAAAAACGTGTTAGTTGAAAGAAAGATGGAATGGCCCTCTGCTAGGGAGCCTGTGTAGAATGTGGAAAAGTGGTGAGGGAATCAAAGAATGTATATTCTGTAATCCTCTGCCGTTCTTTCCTTTAATATACAAAAGCTGTGTCTATAGTGTTAAATGAAATGGGATATTATAGGAGGGGGCTTACAGCTGGTCTGTGAGCCAGAGAGAGTTAATGGATAAGGTTTACTTACGAAAGGAATTTTACGAAGGCCATTGGTATGGAGACCGAGAAGAAGGAGAAGATAAGCGAGAAGAAACCTGCAGCTGGGAAAAGTATTTTTAGAAAAGTTTTGTGAAAAACAGAAGTGGAGATGGTTTTACACCAATGAACGTTATGTTGATTTATTGTAACCAATGAATAAAGTGTAAACTTTGTAGAGGGTATAAAAGATAGCTAGCTGTTGTAATAAACAGATATTAGCCTTCTGAGATGTAGTGTGTCCTTTCATATGCCGCGTCCGCCCCAACAGCGACAGGATAGTACTGAAGTACAAGGACTGGCACTTTTGCCCACATTAAGTTTGTAGGATATTTTCTGATATGATTTTGGGGCAGTCCAACTGGAATTCTCCCAGAGAGCCTGGGCATGGTTCAGAGTTGAGCAAAAACTTGACATTTGCCGTAGTTAATTCAGGCAAACACATGTGAGTTGTATGTGACAGCTGGTCTTGAGGCCAGAGGAACTTTGTTGACCCTCCTATATTTAGTTAGTTGGTGTATATTATGATGTTGATGATGTCCAATCCCTTTTCATTTGTTTCCTTCTGCTGTCAGGTTTCCACAGCTCCACATCACAGTGCATGTTCCTCATACTCATCACATGGTTTCCCTCTTCATTGTCAGCAACACAACTTTCGTACTACAGTTGTGACATTTTTCTGCTTTCCTCTTAAGTGCATTTCAGGTGATTCTTTCCACTCTATTTCCCTAAGCTGTCATGTTTGCTGCTCCCCCTTAAAACCTCCGTTATTCTGTGCTATTAAATAAATGATTCAGAACTTCTGCAATTCAAAACAGTGATTTAAAAAGCAAAGCATGTGCGATCTCTCTCCTGGTTTCTGAATTTTCTCCTTTCTTCATTTACATGCACACACTCAAATGACGTTTTAATTTTGTGGTATTTTAGGTTCTGATTTCCTTAGGCAGGATGCATCTGTGTCTTGTTTTGGATGTTTTTAATGAGTAATGGGTAATAGTGATAGGAAAGCTTTGTTTTTCAGAAACTTCTGCTAATCTTTCTAAAACAGAATGCTGCTGATGGCCAGAGAGTTGTTCATACCTATTATTAATGACTACAATGAGCTGAAGGTCACTTGTGTGTTGAAAGTAGGTTAGTGTTGAGTTCTCAACATAACCTTCTCTCCATTTTTGGTTTGATCAGGTGATTTATAAGGAGTCAAATGGAAGTAATGTTTGATATCTTATAGCATTTAAAGTGACACTTAAAAGTCATCCCAAAACCACAGATTTCTGAAAAAAGATATCCACTTTTGTTTACATGATAAAGTTTGTTACAAATGGTTTTAAAATAGTTTTAAACAACAAAAATGGAAAAATACACCCTTTCTGTGGTTGTATTTCTACAGATGTAATTGTATAATTCTATATACTGTCTATGGCTTGGCAATATTGTTTATGTACAGATTTGTTTAGCATCTGGAAGACTAAACATGGCATTAGTACTTAATTTATATCTGTCTGAGCTGACTAGAATACTGGCAACTGTATCCAAACCAGTCCCAGCATGTTTGGTGGGAGGTATGCACTTCTCAGATAACTGTGCTGCATGTTAGGAAAAATCCAGAAAAATGCTGTGAGAGCTCAGCAGCTGCTCGGGTGGTTTTCTGCTGGCTGTGGGTGGATGTGATGTCCGTACATCCTTCTCTGTTTAGTTGCCAGTTTCTGTAGTCGCTTTGGATACAAAGTCATACTCCAAGGAGGTTTTCTGATTTGAAGTGAAGTGCTGGGGTACCCTGAGTGGACTGAGAACTGAAGCTTTGAATAAAGTCTTCTTTATACCAGTACCTGATATATAGAACATGAAGTCCTAAAAATGATCAAATAATTTGAGCAGGCTGCTGTAAAAGCTCTGGACAATCTATTTTTCTCTAAGAAAACAAAAGTTAAGTGGAAATAAATTTTACCAAGGAGTGTTAATTCTTTAATTAACAAGTAACTTTTTATTGTAATCAGAAAATAGATTTTTAAAAAGTTTAATTTTGAACTGTAAATATATTTGGGTTTCTTTCTTGTAGCTGCTATGAACTTGCCAGTTTCTTTGGGAATGGATAGGGACAAAATGATATTTCACTTGCAGTGTGTTGCTAAAATTAGGCAAGCATATTTTATAAGTCTTGCATAGATTGGCCAGTCTGTGTCTGAGTATATTAAAACAGATCCATGATAATAAATTTTAAGTAAAGGTAATGGACTAGAAAAAAAATACAGTACATTGCATCATGATTGATGATTTAAAAATACGTGAAGTGGTATTTCTCACCTGTCTAAATGTTCTGTGTGACAATTGGCTGGTTGGGATATTTCCCAGTCCTGTATCTGTTGCTTGTTTCTGGAGTGTTTGGCTTTTCTCTGTCTGAAACAGTAAAGGCAGTGCAGGAAGATAACTCAAGTTCTGTGCTACCACAATCCTATTAAAATTTCATGGATTTTGAGTATCTAGGAGACCAAGGGATGGTAATGCAGCTATTCTGAGGCATTAAGTTGGCCTGGAGAACACTGCTGCTGGAGGAATGTTTTTCGTTAGAAGAAAATGATGTGATGTTTCTTTGTAGTGCAAAGTTAGTTTCTTTTCGCAGTAAGCTGAAAAGGGAAATAGATGTTTTTGCCTCTTCCTTTACAAAGACTGTGAAGACTTCATTAAAATTGCTTTCTCTTGGCATATGAAACATAGTTCAGAGCAATGGAAGGAAATAGACTTAACAGGGAAGAGTTCATCTTCATGCTGAATATAGCTAGAGTTTCTAGTCCTAGAAGGAGATAAGGCTGAATTTAATGGTTCCCATCTAAAGATTGGAGCTGAGGTGCCGTCCGAGTTTATCTCATATACAAAGATGATGTAGTTCTCTAATGTTCTACGAGAATGAAAAATGAACTGAAATCATCATGCTCTCAGGGATACGCTGCTGCTTTACAGAAGAGTGCTTAGAAGAGCTGCCCTGGAATATATTTGAAGATTAATTGAAATGTTAGGAAACTGAGTGGGAATTTGTCTATGGATATTAATATCCCAAAGTAAATGTTACTAATCAAAAGCTTCAGCTTGATTATGAGTACTTTCTGGATGAGATAATTTTGAAACTCTGAGTAGAAATCAGGCTTAAATAGTAACACCAGAAAGACATCTTGCTTCTCAAATAGATATATAGCACTAAAAATGTGATATTTTATGAATCATTAAACAATTAAAGAAAACTGGGAAGAAACTCTAATTGTTAAAATGTTGTTAATAATTGACAACTCAGAGGTAACTAACAGACCAGTGTTTTCATAAAACAGTGAACCATGCCACTAGATGCAATTTCCGTAAACTCCTCCATTATAGTACATTTAAAATGTCCATTTCCTGCTGAATTAGTTGCCGGGCAGTGTCCTCCTACACAGTATGGGCTCTGCCTGTCTCTGTCTGGGGTAGCTGTAGTCCTTTATCATTGTTCTCTCAGATTTGAACTGGCAAACCATTGAATTTTATATGTCACAAGGTGTGTTTATACCTTCCTGGTACAACACCTTCAGATGCTGGGACAATCTGCAAAGTAAGGATGACACATTGACACATTCACATTCTGCCTTGCACAGTAAGTTGTTTGGGATGACACTCTTCTTGCTCTGTGTAGGGTAGTTAGTTCTTTACTAAGGTACCTGTGTTTACATGCACAACAAGCTCTATGCTTTCATTACAGTTGATGGAGGTATGGTTAATGTGATCTGTGGAATGGGGAGAAATTTGAGTGTCCACTTCGGTGGGCTGTGTTATTTTCCTGGTTTCATTACCTCTATTGGTAAGATATCTAAGGTGGGATTGGTTCAATTATCTGACTATGATCCAGTGCCATTTTCAATGTCCCATGGTGTCAGAGATATGGAATCAGGTACAGGTATGACACAGGGCTTGTGGGAGACTAGTCCCCTTCCAGAGTTGGTAGCTGGAGACTAGATGGGCGGTCCAATATCTTGGGTAGTAGTAAACCACTGTATTTTGGTAACTGAATCAAATCCTTTCATTTTCAGTTGACATCAAAATTTAGATATCTTAATCTGAAGCTGAATTTCACCCAGGTCTAAGACGTCCATGAAAGGATTGCAAGTAAGACATCGAAATGTGTAGATTTGTACGCTGCTGCACTGGCAGCTTCAGGACAGGTGAAATGTCCTTTGGTATCTCAGATTCTGCTAGATGCTTAAGATTAAGCAGTTGAAGGAAGGGCAGACTGGATACTGTAGTATAATTTTCTCAGAGTTATAATAAAAATTGAAGAATATAGGAATATAAAGATGATCAGTAGAATCAGTCAAATATCTTGTGGTTATTCCAGTCCAGTGGAGTCTTTGCAACCAAATGGTATGAACTCTGAGCAAGAGTGGAATGTTGATCGTATTTTTTATTCCAGAATTGCACCAGTCTGCTCTTAAATGAAATATTTATATAGTGCAATTTACTTTTAAATTTTATCTTAAATCTGGGACTCATAATTGGAGTTACCAGTATTTTTAAGCTTTATTTCATGTAAAATATACTTTAAAATCTGTATGGTGAAATCTATATTATGTTTGATTTGAATAATGAATAACGTGAAGCTTTGTTTCAAAAATGATCCTGCTAATACTATATGTGAATATAGGAGAGGGTGGATTGCTCTTTTATAACAAGTAGCAGATGTGACTTGAGTTCCTGTTTGGTATTGACATGCCTGATAACCAGTATTATGTGAGAAACTAGCAGGAAAGAAAACAGTGGAAAAGATAAAATTCCCAGGATAAACAGCTTCAAATGAATTAAGATAGCCATGTCTGCAGTTCCCTTTAAGAAATACTCATTGGCTCTATCCAGGCTGGCATGTCTTAAAATTCCAGGGCTGGCAGCCTAGGAGCTAAGGGGATTGTAAAGCTTAAAGTGATGTCTTAGGTAAACAGAAGAGTTGTTTTGTAAACAAAGTAACAGGCTGATATAAACATAGTGTGTTGGCAGGGCAGAATGGCTGTCCCTGCAGCAATAATCAGCTGCATTACACTGCTTGTGGGAAGTTTAGGTGATAGTGTCAGGGCCATGGGTGGGATGAACCCACCTGGAGGTAATGTGATGCGCTGATCCTGGAGAATCCAGGGCCTTGCCTGGCCCTGTGTCCCCATTAGTATCTTAATATCATGGGTGCCTGGCCTGTGCTTGGAAGGTTCACTTTTGTGGGCTGCTTCTCCCTGGTAACTGGCTCATAGCTTTAACAGTGTGATATTTAAATGGGATTATTCCCTATGTCGACTCTTGTTAGGTTTCTCCAGTTATGGGTCAGGCCAAAAGCA
Organism: Rhabdornis inornatus; assembly: GCA_013397075.1. Lineage (NCBI taxonomy): Eukaryota > Metazoa > Chordata > Aves > Passeriformes > Rhabdornithidae > Rhabdornis > Rhabdornis inornatus. Next base: position 1,340,867 of record VWZS01003929.1, read on the forward strand.
TTTGTCTGACATGAGAGCTGTCTTAGCTCCTGGGTCAGTCGGGAGAGGAGGTCTCTGTCTTTGGGGCCTTAGAGGTAAGTAGAGAACATGGCTGTTGTTCCTCTGTGCTGAGTTCTGTTCTGTTTGTAATTTATGTTGCATGGGGAACCTGTTCTGTCTTCGGTTTTTTACCTTTGACAGTTCCTTTTGCAGTGGTGAATGGCGACCCTGAGGGTTGGGCAGTTGCACCCCAGGTGGGGCCTCTTGTGCTGAATCCATCAGGAACCACAGGTTCTTACTTTGTCGTGCACTAAGTCTCAGGAATACCTAGAGCTCATCATTCTCTCCACAAATGATTTTGTTCTTCATTGAACACAGGTGTTCTAGTCGGTTCCAGCTGGGGGAAGGGCTGGTGTTGCCAGTCTGATGGCCTGGACAGCCTTAGGATTTCTAGATTACAATGCTTGTTCTCCCCCTTCCCTAACCTGTGTGTGCAGGTTGTGTTGTGATTCTCCTGAGGTGACAGCTAGAGGCAGCCTGAGCAAGATTATAAGCAAGAGTTTGCTCTATTTGCTCCTCCTTTATTTGAAGACAGATGGGGCCGTCTTGTCAATGCCCTGAGATACCTCATGTTTCCCATCAGGGCTGTGGAAAGTTCTCTGGGCCGCGCTGGTCCATTAGTTACAGGGAAGCTGCTTTAGTAACAGTTTCTGTAATTTCATTTGGCCTGTTGCCACTAGGCTTCCCTCGATCTCATGGGTCTGTTCCCCCTTCCTGGTATGCAGCTCTAAATATGTTATTGATTTTTTACCCTCTAGTCCAGTTCAAAATACTCTTGGACTGGAGTAGTCCTCTGTGGACAGTAGGATTCTATCCCCCTCTCAGGCTTACTCAGCAGGTATATTCTGCCTCAGTGTTCCCCTGATTTCTGCTCTGTTTTTCTTGTAGTTTTGCAAGCTTCCCAGGTGTATGAGATGTATTTGCAATGTGTTTGATTTACTCCATCACCCACAATTTTGGTGGTCTTTGTTTGGCTTATAGGTCTGACTAGTTCCTGTTCTTCCTGTTCTGATTCTTTCCATGTCCTCAGGGCCACTCCAAATGCCTCTGTCCCAGTCTGCAGGTGAGACTATGAATTTTAGAGATTCTGATTGTGCTACTGTAGCTTCTGTTTTTTCTTGTAACTTCCTTATTCTGTCTGTGAATTGACTGCTGACTGCTACAGTCATATTTTGCTTGATTTCTATCTTGGCCTTTTTCTTTGTGAAGTCCCTGGCACTTACTTTGGGCAGCAGTCAGACATGCTGCAAGCACTTTACGTATTGCATCTTTTACTTTTCCATCTTTTACTGATCCCTTGCATTGCCTTACAGTGTTATTTTACCTTTCCAATAGCATCTTGTTGGGCCCAATCCCTCCCCTTCTTCGTGGATTTGCAGTTGTTGGCTTGTAAAAGTTCTCTGAGACGTCCATTTCTAGTTTGTTGGAATACATGTATTTCCTTCCAGTGGGAATAGCTAAACTGCTGTGCTTGACATGCCTGAAGGGATTATCTTCCTCTCTGTTTTAATGTGGCAGAATAGTTGAGAGAAGGTGCTCAGCAGTGTATGACAAATGGGACACAGTGATTGTGTGGATGGTTGTGTTTAGATGTATTGCTAATACAGTATCTAAACATTGTCAATGCAGTGTATAAATAAGAGCTCTGTGATCTATTACAATGCTTTGCATAGTCAGGTTGTGATCCCTCCTGTTGAGTCATGAAGATTCAGTGGGAGAATTGTGCTTTCTAAATTTTTCTGGGAAGCCTAGGTGCAGCTGCGTCCACTTAGTCTCAGAACTGGCCAAGAGATTTGTCTAAAGCAGATTCTGCTAGAAAAGTATAGCTTTGCAATCTTTGACCTTGTAGAATTCAAAATCACAAGGAAACTTGGTAACTTCTTTAGGATTTAATCTCCTCATTTGAACAGATACTAGTGCTTTTTACTCAGCTTTCCGAAAGTGAGTATTCCTTGTCTTTGGGCTGGATGTACCCAGTGGGCATCTCTGTCAGGGCAGGATGCCCCCTCCCCAGGAACTGCCTGCAGCCTCAAGAGACCTGTTTGCTCCGTTGGCCCAAGCTCCAGCAGTATTTTAAGACTGGGAGACCTTAGGGCAGGCTTTTATATCAATATACTTCTCAAACCTTAATCATTCATTGCTGCTTATTTTGATAAACTTAACATTAAGTAACGTGGGAGAGACTTTACAGAAGTTTATAAAATTTTGTTAGCATGAAAGATAATACAAATGGCCTATATTCCAGTACCAAAAGTGCCGTTTACTTGGAAAATATAACAGTGGTCATGATAGAAGTGAAAATTGCTTTATGATTTGATGAAGATGTTTATTCAAATATAATCCATAAGGAATGCATCTGTGAGTTTTTCTAAAATGTCAAGCCAGTCACTGACTCTTCAGGTAGAAGTTTTTTTGGTGTCTGCTTCTGTGAACTCAGATTGTCTAAAGGTAGATTGTACATACTGCTGGGGCCTATTGCTTGTTCTTGACACATTCGACAAGTGTATGAATACATGTAATTCAGTATCTCCAACTAACTCTAAATGTACCATGTTTTCTTCTTTAGACTTCTTAATATCAATGATACACTGAGACAGTGCTCAGATTTGACTTCAATACGTTGCACAAGACTGCTTTGTATTATTTAAATCTCATAAACCCTACTGATGCCAAGAGGAAATGCCTCAGAGCTGATTTGATTTTCAAACAAGATGCCGGCATCCTATTTGAAACAAATTGCCTTGTGAATGTTTGTCATTGTAAAGATTGATTAAAACAAAGATACCATTTTTCAGTTTTATAGGATAGAATGGGAAGGACCTGAGCTCATCACAGGATTAGAGGAATTGCATATCTGCCTTCTACTTCGTAAGTGCTACAGCTTTGCAAAAAATACTGGTAGCTTGTTGATGGACCCTTAAGAATTAATAGTTGGATTAAAGAAATTAGAGTAACTGTAGATTTTTCTAGGGAAAAAGATACTACTTACTGAGTAGTCAAACTGGAATCATCTTGGTATCACTCCCATTGCTGCTGCCTTGTACTGGAAGAAACAGTACTGGTATTTCTAACACATTTATCTTTATAACAAGAATATTTGGCCTCAAATCAGTTACTGAGGCTAGAAGTAGTATAACATGAATGGCACACGTAATGTACACAAATACTGAGTCTGTCCCTCTGAGACATCATCTTCCCAATTCACCTGAACTTACACATTGAAATCAGCTGCGTTGTCAGGCCAGTAGCCCTATTAAATGGTTATGAGGTTTACTTACTTTCCAAAAATCTTTAACAGTTATTTCTTCATTATGGAATGTATTTTGGAAAAAATAACATTAATTTACTTAAATATTTCTATTGGTCTGATTAGTTGAAGAGTTTGATACATAGGCCTTAGTCTGCTGAGGCTCTGTATGTGCTCGAGTTCATGAATTTGAATAGTTGCAGTCAGTCATGAAGAAGAACCTAAAAGGTGCTATTTGTACCCAAGTTGTGACAGCTCAGTTGTGAAACTTACTCTGGTAAGATGAAGGTGCTTGAAAGGCTGAAGATTACTGGAGATCACAGGGAATCTTGGGCAGTTATTCATTCCTGTGGCGGAAGGATACCAAATGTGCATTTCAGTTTAGACAGTCTATTCATTCATTTTTTTGATTTCTTAATGTAGAAGCTAGTTGTCCCAGTTAATTAGTATGAAGAGATGAGCTCTCCATGTTTTTCTTCCCAGAAATTAAATATTTTTAATAACAAAAAGCAGATTTTGTTGATGTAGTAATCTTGTTTCTTTCAATCAACCTGTTGTTCAGCCAGCTGCAGGTTTGGGTAATTACTTAGTGCCAAAAGAGTTGCAGCTGCTTGCTTTCCTTCTGACTAAGAGGATGTGAATCCCTCAGGGATGACATTAATCTGTAATCCAGGCAAAACAATCTGGTTTAACATATTTTAGGTAGAGATATAAATTAGTGATAAGTATTGTAGTCTTTTGACAATCACGTAAAGTTGGGAATTGAGAAATCAACCTGTGTTAGAACTGCATCTGTTTTGTGTTGGATTTTTTTTTACTGTGACTGCTTTATATTTTCTGTCTTAATGTCAATGCATAGTGTTGTAAATTATCACATTGTGAAAAACCAAAAAGTATTCCATGATTAGCTTTCTCATTGGAGTGAGGGTGCTGTTTATGCAGACTTCAGTTACAGCTGTGGAATCCTTCATTAAACCTTGCTGTTGCCATGTGGAGAACGGTGATGTGCTGGTCCAACACTTTGTGCATGTTTGTCAGGTTGCTTGGTCTCTGCTGCTTTTTTTATTGCGGGTAATACTGATTAATTGTGCTTTGTGAGGACTTTTTGTGTAAACAGAATCACAAGGAAGTCCATTCTGGATAGCAGAATGTTTATGTATGAGCTAAGCATGGATAGTATATGATAGAGCTATCATTTAACATTCCTTGTACACTTAATGTAAAATAAACATACAGGAAATTAAAAGTAGATTTGGAAATTATTTGTTTGAAGCATTTTTTGTGGCCAGGTGTGAGTCAGAACAATTTTCAAAAGAAATTCTTTATCACTTACTTGAATATGTTACAGTTTTAATAGAAATTTCCTTATAGCTCTGGCTGACTTAAACAATCTCAGAGAAGTTTAAAAGAAGTGCCTACAAGATCTGTGTTGTTTTGAGGATTTATTTCAGATTGACTTTTGCCAGAGAACGTTTAAATTAGAGGTACCTTTAATAAAACTTCAAATTTACCTATGTATAGTCTACAGTTCCAGTAATACAATAGTTCTAGTAAAAGTATAGTTCTAGTAATACAATAGAGCTCCTTGTTAGAACAAGAGATAGATGGTAGTTCTTTATTATTTTAACATTCAGTGCTATGAGTTGGAGGTAGCTGGATGTCTAATATATAGGGAATCTAGCTTAATAATTTTAAATATAGCTCTGTATGATGGCATGATTTCATAGTTCTACCCAAGAAAGATCTCTAGGTTTTTTCTCTTTACTGATCTCTTTGTTTTTCTTTATACATTCATTACAGTGTTGCATTGTTCTGTTAAAAAAGCTTTTGAAGAAGAAAAAATACCAATGTTCAGGATTTTTGGAAAGGATTCAGTATCTTGGCTCTTCCCCAAAATTAATTTCATACCATATTCCTCATGTATTCTTCCTTCATTTAGTGTGAAATTGCATAATGCCATGAAGTGATGTTAAAGAGCACCATTTGCTCTTCTAAAGTATCCTCTACTCAGAATTTTTAGATGTCTGTGTGTGTATCCCTTCAGATTGAAGAGGGAGCTACTTAATGAATGAGGCTGTCTGCCTAAAAGCTTCCTAAGTCCCAAATGGCAACCAAGTTTACCTCTTTTCCTAGCACTACCTGACTCCATCCTGGGGCCCTTCTCTCCTAAGTCTGAAAGCTTTCTGTCAATGTTAATGCACTCATCCATAAATGCTCGGAAAAATTACATTAAAGATAATTACCACTGCTGTCATACCTTGAATTCTACCCTGTTATTTAGCATTAGTTTCTTGGGTGCTCAGCAGGGGGCGGTGGGCATGGAAATTCAGTGGATCAGATTCTGTCTTGTTCTATGCAGCAAGAATAGAATGAATAGAAGTAGAGAAGAGGGTTGTCTCACTTGCATGGACTACCCATCTTTGCACATACTCCATTGCTTGTGCTGCTTCTTCCACCAGCTAGAGAGGAGACTTAAGATACCTATTCTAGGGCAGTCACTTACAGACCTACTTAACCAAAGCTTAGACAAAATAAGGCAGTCTGTATTTAAGGAAGTGGACCCTATTTCATTGTTTCTGTATCTCATGCTGTAATTTTGATTATTAATTAGAAGAACTGCAATTGCTTTTACTGTGTACACTAACTTTTGCTTCTCTAGACGTCAGCAACAATGAAGAGTTAATCCACACACATTTCAGTCTTAGCTTTGAAATGGATAGACCTTTGACCACCACTGAAAAATAAGTAAATGAATGCTGTAATGTCTTCAGAGGATAAAGACTGCTAGGGTGGGTGTCATTAGCCATGTAGACTTCTGGGCATTGCTTCGTGGTAGTTTTGCATTTATAGTGGTGGAGTAATTAGTAAAGCTGCTAATTCCTGCAGTGCCAACAGCAGGACCCTGTTCTAGGTTTGGCAATAGCATTATTGGAGCCTGAAACACTTAAACAGGCTACCTCAAAATTTTATCTAATACAGCCAAAGTGTGCTGAATAGTTCTTACTGCACATCTTCGCTGATTAAGTGCAAAATAATAATAGCCTCAGAAAATACATGAAAAAATAAATACTACTTTTAGATTTTTGTGAGAAAAAAACAACTTCTAAACCTTTCATAGCTGTATTGCTGTTAGTTGTTTATACTCAAATCCATTTGCCTTAAGTTTCCATGAGCACTTTAACTTGCATTTATTATTGTGCATAGTGAGAAATACTTTCAGTTCTTGATTGCTTTGTTTTTCCCTTGTTACAAACTCTTCCACTCAGGGAGGAATGGTACTCATTTCACCATATTTTAATAATTTTTCCTGGGGAAGTATTTTTGTATGTTGCAAATACATTGCATCTGTGATTTTTAAGGAAATGCTAATCAGCTTCCAGGATACTTACAGCATTGCAAGGTAAGCACTGGAGGCAATTCAGCAGAGGACTGCCTGTCAGTGAATTCCTGGAGGGGAACCTGTGGGGTGGCTCAGGAGCTGGCGATGTGAGAGGGTCAGTTCCCTCATGCAGTATATTGCTTCAGAAAGTTTGGGTGCCACTGTTACTTTAGCCTATTAAACTGTTAAAAGTTACTTTGCCTCTCTGAATGGGCACCCAAAGATACTATTTTATTGTTCAGGGTTTTACTGACTTCTTAGATGTTCCAAATTTCTACCAAGTTCTTTATTTTTTCCCTGTGGAACAGGTGGCTGACTTCTATCTTCACATACATTAATGTTTCAGGTTGATATTTCTCAAGTCCGTATTTTATGAATGTGTTGATTTATCAAAGGTGTGTAAACCAACATTAACTTATTTCCAGTCCAGTGAAAGTACATGCAGTGTATTATATTATAGCAAGCCCAATGCAAACTTGGACTAAATAAAAAATGTCTCAGCAGCATAAAATATTAATAATACGTTGAATTACATAAAAATAAGACTCTTTGAAAAGTCACATGCTCTATATTGCCATGCCGTTAACTGAGTCAGGTATGTTGTTATAAGATCTCTCTGTCCAGATGGATGTTGAAAATACCAGGTGATGGAAATGGCACAACGTGTCTCCGTGGTTACTCTGTGCCACTGCTGTTTTGGGGAAATACTTATTCTCCAGTGCTAGCATTTTTGCAAATACCTTCCTGTAGTTTAAGCTTCTGTCATTTCATTCAGTTATTCCTTCTCAGCTCTGCACGTTTGATTCCTTGTGTTCGGCCCCCTCAGGGCAGCTTGAAGAGCAGTTCAGTAAAGGAATTCTGCAAACCCTTTGTGTGTACTGGTAGCTCAGTGGCTGTTTTTTTCCAGCTTTATGTGAGTTAATGTGTATGTGCACTCTATGACTATGAACACATTAAAAAGGTGGTTGGGCATCTGTATTTTCATTTGAATATCTGTTGATGAAAATGTTCTATTGCAAACATCAGTCAAAAATTACATGGATCAGGGTCAATCTTGGGAGAATTTTATGTCCATGAAATAAATTGATACTTTGTGGTATATATGATCTTTCTTCTGGTTTTAAGTAATTTTAAATGAATTCTCAATTAATTGCAGCATGATGAAGTTCCATTGTGGTGTATATAAAAATGAACTTGACAGCATTTTTAGAATGCTGTCAAGTTCATTTTTAAGCTAAAAGCATCTGAGCTATCACTGACCAGGAACCATCTTGTACTAAATTTTCATCTCCTAGAAAATTTAGTACAAGATGGTTCCTGGTCAGTGATAGCTCAGATGCTTTTTAGCTGCTGAGAATCTCAAGAGGAGCTGGTTCACCGGAGGTGTGGCTGTGTGCATCTGTGTGAGTGTAATGGAGCAGGAAGAAGAAAGAATATGCAGAATAAGAACAGCATGAGCTTTTCATTATCCAGATGATCATAACAAAATGAGACTCTTTAGTGTTATAAATTAGAGATCAAAAAATGTCTGTTGCCTTGCAAATGACACTGTGCTTGCCTCTCATGTGTCCTCTGGTTACCTTAATAGTGATACTTCAGAGATACTTTACTCTTTTAAAAAATTAATAGAGCAGTTGTTAAATTAAGTACTTACTTTCTAGATATATAAATGTACAAATTATGTATTAGAATTTATTTTAATAATTAAATACACACTCTTTCATGAGTTGTTAGCAGCTATCATACAGTATTTCATACCATTGCTATGATTGCACTGAGTGTAAATGAACTTGGGAAATGAGAATAACTCCTTCATTACGACCACTAAAACATCACTTCAAAATCTTTCATCATATCCGTACTTGCTTGTGACTTTTTCACAGGCTGCCACTCCTTTTTGCTTCTCACCAGTCTTTTCAGTGTCAAACAAGTTGAAAGGGTGAAACACTAAGGGGGAGCTTGTACAAGTCAGAAGAGAGTGGGACAACTTGAGTAGGATCTTTTCAGGTATCCAGTGATAGGACTTGTGGGAATGGTTCAAAGCTGTGCCAGGGGAGGCTCAGACCAGATATCAGGAAGCATTTCTTCACCTAGAAGGGTGATCAGACTCTGGAATAGGCTTCCTAAAAAGTGGGAGTCAGTGCCCCAAGCCTGTCAGAGAGAGGCATTAGGAAATTGTCCTTAATAATGTGTCTTAGCATTTGGTCACACCTGAAGTGGTCAGACTTGGAAGAGGTGAGCATTGTAGGTCCCTTCCAAATGGAACAGTCTGTTGTATTCTACACTCCATTCTCTAGGAATGGGAAGGGAGCTGAAAGCATGTGTCAGTTGAAGCTGGAACATGAGTGCTGTAGAGAAGTGGCAGGGAGACATGCTACAGGTTGCCAACCCATTGGCTGTATTCCCCTTTCAGGGCTTTCTCCTCCCCACCTGTGCTATACTCTATTGCTGTCCTGTCTCATGTGCCATTCTGCTGCCTCGTCTGCCTCCTGGCTTTTGCAGCAAGTTGCCTTGCAGCTGTGTCCTGAAAAGCACGTAATGAGTAGTGTGAAAACATATGTCTTCATTTGAGGTGGTAGATGCTTTTATCATTAATTGTTTCAGTTTTTCATGTTGTTGTTAAAGATGGAGAACCTCAATAGTGAATTTCCATAATTTGAGTTGAAGGGATTACATCTAAGACTGACTTCAGCACTATTCCTCTGAGCATGTTTGAGTGCTGGTGTTTGTTAATAATGACCATATGGCTGTCATCTGCATTGTTTTTAATTCACAGAAAAGTCCTAGGATTTTCCTATCTTCTGTCATTGTGTTTTGATGTCTTTTTATCTTCGATGTGGTGTGTGCCTGCATTGAATTCTTCCAGTGTGTTTTCTTCTTGTTAGTAAATGACCCACCAGTTACTCTGCTCATTTTACTTTGACATTTACGTTAAGGTCCTGTATCTTTTTTTTGCATGTTTCTTCAGAACACCTGCTACCAATGAAAAATATGCTCGAACAAATGAAGGCCATTTTGATTGTATACTTAAGCAGTAGGTGTAAAGATTTAGATATAAAGCTGAAGAACTGATTTAAAATCAGTGAGCTAACATATTTTTGTGCCTTCCATGATGTTATGTGTGCCTGAGATGGTCAGATTCGTAATTTCTCCAAGGATAATATACATGTTGAAGTTTTAATAACCTAACATGCTTCAGCATTGAATTGCATTGGACAAGGAAAAGAAGTTAAAATGCACTCATGTATTTAACAATGCTGATATTAATTATGAAAAATGCCATATTGATATTTATAAGAAGTATTTCTAAAATTACAGTATAAAGATTTCATCATCAGTTAATCAAGACAAGTTAGTTGTTGAGGAGTACATAAAAATAACAGTGGAATTTATTTAACCTTATCACAATAAACATAAGTAAATACTTTTTCAATGAAATGTAGACCGACTGTCATTGGGAAAGAGAAGACATACAGTAGTAATATTTTATTTCTTTGTGTGATCGTGAGAATTGGAAAGCAATCTGTGTGACCAGAGCTGTAGATTGCCCACATGGTTACTTTATTTATGGCTGTTATTATTATGCTTATGATACCTTGAGATGCTTATTAGATCTGTGTATGCAGATACAATGGGCTTTAACCTGCTTACTCATCACTTTGTGCTGATACTTTGATAGTGCTTTGTGCTGGTGCTATAATTGTTTAGGGTTTTCATTTTTTGTTTGGAAAATAATATCACTGTATGAAATACTGGTTATATATATACTCCTTTCAAAATGAATTTAGTTACCCTTATGTATCTGCTAAGATCCTATACACTGAGAAACTGTCTTCTAAGCACAGTCTGTGCTTGAAACTGCTGCTAAATTTCACTCTTTCAGTTTACCCTTGTGTTGGGACATAAAGACTGGTACAATCTTTAGTCATGGGACTCTCCTTTGAGGATTGGACTGTTCCTAGATTTATTTATACCTGTGTTTGTGATGTGAGGTTGGTTGTTGTAGTCTAGTAAAAGCATGATAATTATACTGCCTGAAATTGCAGTTTTTAGAATCTGTCACATAGTCCCTGTCTCTCTGCAGATGAAATGGTATATTAAAATCTAGCTCTTTTAATCAAAATATCCATGAAGCCAAGTTATAGGTAACAGGGACGGTGAATGTCTCATTTGACAAATACTTCTCTGAATACTGTGAGGGTTTTTTTGAAGTAAAAGTATAGATTAAAGGAGGGTACTTTATAACAGAAGGTTATATTTCAGTGATTAGACAAGAAATCTATTAGTGGGAGCATTCTATTAAGTAACATATCTTGCTATTCTTCACTTCTATGCTGTGTCTTCACATTTGTTTTGCCATTCCAGCTGCCTTGGCTATTTTCAGTGACACTGGTGCTGAGATAGAGTGATCTATCTGTCTGTAACAATGTAATTGCAGGCTGTGTAGAAAACATATAGTGGAGTATTTGGAATAATTTAGATTTTACTTCAGGACTTCTGAAAGTATATAATATAGTATACAGATGGCTGCCAAATGTCAGCCTTCAATGGGGTTGTCATGGTTTTTGTTGAAAATGAGGTAGCACTGAGCATGCAAATACCTCTCATCTTTTTTTAGAGCATCTGGTATTCAGTAGAGTAGAAAATCAGATATCATGATCCTTAGCAGGATTTAAGTGGTATATGTGGAGCCGCTTAGGTGAAGTGAGCATGTTTTGAGGGTAGTAACAGAGAAATCAGAATCTAATGTGTGTGAGCTAAAGACCCATGGTGAAACCTGGGACCCACAGAGAGCAAACAGAAAGCTTTGCAGAGTGAGAATGCAGTGCACTGCTCAGCAGTACTGCTTTTATGGTAGGAATAACAGGACCAAAACAAGAAAATAATAATCTCCATAAGAATTGTGCTGATCTTTTGAAGATTCAGAAGAAGTACTTTTTTCAAGACCATTCTTAAGGCAACCCCAGATCTTCAAATTTTTGTGTCATTTATTCATTCAATACCATTGCATACAATGAAAACAAAAAAAGGCAGCATATTTGAATTAGAAGGAAAAATAATCGAAATACAAAAGATAGTTCTGTGTAGGTTGACAGCAAGTTTTTGTGCCATGATTGTTTTGGCTCTATTGAGAAGCAAATGCTATTATGCCTAGTTTATTTTTATGCCTTCTGCCACTGCAGACTCTTCCTCTGATTAAAGGACTAACATCTACTGTGAGGTCCTTTTCTTTCTTCTGCATTACCCATGACTTAATCAATTTTGGACTATGCTGAACACAACACAGTGCAGAATAATTCATAACATTTGCTATACTTGACAGTTATAAGGTTTATATTATTTGTTTTGTAATTTATTTACACATCTCACCTAGCTAACAGCAAGAGTGGACTATTAAGTTTGCAATTACAATTCTAACACAATTACTTCAAATAAATATGTCTCTAAACAGAAAAAATGGTAATTATTAGCCTATTAGTTTATTTTCCAGTTGAATCTTGAATTCAAAATTAATTTAGCAGGAACAGATAGTACTCATATATCCTCCTTCAGTTCAGTATGAATTAATGTAAAATGAGCAGCCAAGTTTGCTTATATTACTCAACAATCCTTATGCAAAATTACTGGCATTATTTAAGGCCACCCTTGGTAAAAGATTTGACTGCCTAATAGAAGTACATGAGAAGATGGATGTTTTGCTAAAGAATACTTCTGTTTATGAAACAAAAATTCCATTGTGCTTGACAACCTTTTGCATATAGAAAAAATTCTGAACATACAGTTGAAAGTGTCCCAATAGCACAAGGAATGATGTGATGCACTACATAATTTCACTGGTACTGGGCCCACAGTACTTTGTGTTCTATAAAATGGTTTTAGAGCTGATTCATTATTAAGACTTTAGAGTTGTACCTACGCTAATAGCTTTTCATACAGAACAGTGGAGCTCTGGAGAGAAAAAAGAAGGATATTTCTTCATCATGTCTATTTGTTTCTTAGGTGTATTGAAGGTATATATCTGCTAGCACGTGGAGTAAATAATTCTAAAATGTTCCTGAGCTATGAAAAAAACCGGTGACTTTATTATTAGGATATATTTACTAACATTCTGCTATGAAAAAGTTTAATTTTTAACCATCTGAATTTATGAAACTCATATGCATGAGAAACTTTCTAAAATTAGGAACAGCTCTTGCTTGTAGTGCAGAAGGCAATGCAGGATGAATATTTAAGGTGAGTTTGATCTCAGGTTCTCTCTAGGGAATATCACCTTGCCTGCAATGCCAATACAAGACAATTCAGGGTGATACCCACATCCAGGGGTATCAGGTTCTCTTCCTTTTTGCTTGCAGCGAACATACAAGTGAGCAGTGGAAGATCAGTTTATCTATTTATCTAGTCTGTCTATCCAGCTAATTTTTTTATGTTTGCCTCTCTTGTTGCTTCTACAATTTCTCTCAGGATGTCAGCTTAAATCTGCCTGATTTGTATCCCTTCAAAACACTTCTGATTGTCTTTTCTTAGAGTTTGACCTGTGGTTTTTATCTTTTCTTCCTATAACAAGCAGGTTATGTTTCTTTCTTCAGGTCTCTTCATAACATTTTCTCCATTCTGTCACCCACCCAGTCATTCATCATTTGTTGCTGAGATGTCAGCTCCTATCTACGATTTGCCTGCTGAGCCACCCCTCATCACTCTTGAAGATCCTCAAGGAGAAATATCTTTACTCTTCTCGTGTGGTTGTCCTCCATGATAGCACTTGTAAACTGCATTGGTTTGTCAGTGTCGTGTTAGAAAACAACTCTTACAAATAAGAGGCTTTCTTTAAAATTTATCTTTTTCCTGATGCTTAATATTGAAGGTTTAATTGGAAAAAACAATGTATAAACTGGTACTGAAATGAAAGCTGTAATGTTTGCTAGAGCCAGCTGAGATTGGCTCTGCTGGACATGGGGGAAGCTTCTGGCAGCTTCTCACAGAAACCAGCCCTGCAGCCCCCCTGCAGCCCAAACCTGGCCATGCAAGCCCAATAAATACTCTAATAAGGGTATAAACATACTAAGGCTGGGCCTCTCCGTTCTTTAAACTGTAGTACTGAAGAGTGTAGTAGGTGTGTATGTTCATTGCTCAAATACCATTTTTTTTGGTGGGATTTTGCATAATAGGAACAACAGGCAAGGAAAACCAGTGGATGGATTAGTTTATATTCACTGAAAAGTAATGCATTTTTCTTGTCTTATTCCTACTGATTTCTTAATTGTGTATTTCTAGATCTAAGCATATTTAGTGGAATCCGAACCTTAGAAGAGTCGTTTCATCCTACAAATGAGAATGTATTGGCACAATGCTGTGATTCATGGGCAGGTTTCATAGTGTTGGATCTAGTGCTGTACTTGGCTGTAGAGAACTTCATGATCCAGTCCTGGCCTTATTTGCAAGCAGTAAGGATGTGGCTTCAAAAGATACCTGCTCATCTGAATCCTTAATTTCAGGATAAATTAAGAACTTAAACATCTTTAAAATCCAGGGCTAAGTTATTTTTTCCCTTAAACATATCAATTTTAGAACATCTCTCTGTTGTTTTTGTATTTCTTCTTAATTTAGGGTTTTCACGGCATGTTTTGTACTGATCTTATGGCATACAATTGGTAGAGCTGCTGACACACAAGTAAAAGTTTTTGCTTCAGTTTCATGATGTCTTTTGTTTAACCGGTTCTGCACTGCTGCTGATTTGTCAAAGCTAAATGTTTCTGTGGACTTCTTATACAACGTTTTCTCAGATGCTTCTCCTTTAATAAAAACACATAATTTCTCCTGAAACATATCTTTTCAAATTCATAGAATTTGTTTCTATGAAATGATTTTCAAATGGCATGAGAGAGAGATGTTTAATATGGGACAATAGCTAAAATATAGTATAGATGACAAAGGTAAATCTGCATATTTTCCATTTTCTTTTGGCAGATAGCCAGGCAGCCTCTTATGAGAAGTTACAGTTTTCCAAGATTTTCAGTTAACTACATGAGTAATTGCTCGATTTTTTGCTTGCAGATATTGGAATCTGTCTTCATATCTTAATAGCCTAGCCTTTAATTTGTGTGCAGGAGTTTTAATTGGTAGAGGTGTTTTCTGTAGCAACATGCATCTTCTGAAATAGAGCAGCACACATCTTTTGATTAATGCAGGCTAAGTCAATGGAGTGTTCATGGTGGCAGCATCAATTTCAAGACAGAAAAGCTAGAAAAGAATGCAGAGAGAATAGCAAGCTTCTTATTACCTATGTCACTTTATTTGTATACTAATGTTTCAAAATCTAGATTTTTGCTTACCAATATGCTATTCAAATACTATTTTCTATTAGGAAGTTGTTTGGTTTTTTTTCCCCAAATTGAAATAAATCAATTTTATGGAAAATTCTTTTCATGTCTGTTGTGTTCTTCAATTGTAGAAGTATTTTTAAAGTAGGACACTTCCTGTGTGTATTGTTTGACCTTGCTTGACTTGGACATCTTGGACTTTCTGGAATACCCTAGCAAATACTCTAGAGGCATTTAACATGTTAATATAGCATTCATATGGAGTTTATTTATGCATTTACTTTTTATTTTTAAACCCTGATGTATAAAGTTGCTAAGAAGAGACTGTTATTTACTTAAGTAGATAGCAAAATTAATATTTAACATTAAGATTTCAAAGTCTGCCTAATCAGAGAGATGGTCTATCTTTGCCCATTTCTCTTTTAGCTCCCATTCAGATCTCTCTGATATCGCTTCTTATTCTCCACCTAAGTGTAGTCTTCAGATTTGTTCCCTTGGTTTCTGGTGTCCTGCCTGACAACTTGTTGCTGAAGATTGATGAAGCACGACATGAACTTTTCCCCTTCTTCTCCAGTATATTTTTTGTTTGTTTGTTACTTTGGTTAAACCTGTCATCTCTTTTCTTGTTTTTCTGCTTCGTATTTCCTTTAGTGTCTCCTGGCCATCTCTTGACACCTTTTCTCTCCACATTTCTGACTTCCTTGCCTTCTATCTTCATTATGGCTTACCCCTTTTCTAGAAAATATTTTATAATGAAAACAAGCTATATCTATAGTGTCTAATGCCATGACTTGTACAATATTTTGGAAAGCAGTCACAGTACTTAATTTTTCTTTCTGGAATATAAGAAAATGTTTTTCAGGCAAGAAAAGAGTATAATCCATTGTAGGTTTCGGAAAAAACAGAAGAAAATAAAAGTGCAGATAAAAGTTTCTGTTTCTTGTCTATTCTTTCCCTCTTTTTTGTTTGCTTAATATTTTTAGTTACTTTTTAATTGCTCACACTTGCTGTTTTTGTAGATGCATGCAAAGACCCATATCCTTCCTTGAAGCATCCTTTTGAACAAATACTTTTAAAATGACATTAATATTCTCATCTGGGTAGCCATGTAGCTATGTGTGGGGAAGAACTGACATGCCCCAGTGATGACCAACAATTTAACCTCTCTTACAAGAGCGCGTAGTCGCAGGACAAGGGGTGATGGCTTCAAACTGAAAGAGAGTAGGTTTAAATAATGTATTAGGAAGAAAATCTTCACTGAAGGTGAAGGTGGTGAGACATTGGCCCAGGTTACCCAGAGAAGTTGTGGATGCTCCATCCCTGGAAATGTTCAAGGCCAGGCCGGATGGCGCTCTGAGCAATCTGGTCTTGTGGAAGGTGTCCCTGTCCATGGCAGGGGGGTTGGAACAACATGATCTTTAAGGTCTCTTCCAACCTTTAACATTCTGTGATTCTCTCCAGTACTGGGAATGCTGTATATTTTCTGACTGAAAGAAAAATTTATCTTGTATTTTCATGACTCCGTAAAATTGAAATGATGAATATGCGAGTGCCATTGATGGCATCCATCCTAAAACAGAGAAGGCTATGGGATTTTATCAACATTAAAAAACTCCACCATTAAAACACCCCAGCATTATACATACCAAGATCTGAAGGAGTATTTTTTTGTATGAAATGGTTAAAATTTGTTGAAGAAATAAGCACTTCCACAAAAATATTAAATTCCTTATTAGCTTAGCATCAAGTTGCAGTTCTTGTGTTGGGTGAGCAGACCTGTTTTGCAATTAACAGGTTGTCTTGCAACACAATGTACTCCTGGACGTTTTCTTCTTTGAGAATGAGCCTGTGGCATTTTCTGAACTTGAGAGGCTGTTTCCTGTGCTAATCAAGGCAGCTGACAAACCCTTCGGCATGCTTGAATCAGTGTGGGTTTGTCCAAGTTCTCTATTTGCCGTGTACATCCTTAGGCACAAATTGACGAGTTGTTTTTTTTTTT
>VWZS01003929.1:1357879-1448895 GCA_013397075.1 Rhabdornis inornatus
TTTGTTTTGTTTTTTGTTTTGTTTGTTGTTGTTGTTGTTGTTGTTTTTTGTTTGTTTGTTTTTTTGCCAGCTGCTGAGATGGTTTGCAAGACACATAACCAGATGAAAAGGCTTGCTAGTCTGAGACATAAAATGGAGACAAATGGATAAATTTCCTTTTAGCCTTTTCTTTGTGAATTGTATTTTTGCCTGTTTTTTAAATAATTCATGATACCTAATCTGCAGCAGCATAAGCTCTTTCATCTGAACATGATTAATTAGGATGCTTGTTGTGAAGCAGGACAGTTCCGAAATGTGGCCAATCTTGGAGATCTCACTACTGTTTCACCACAGCTGGGAAAAAAGAGCTCCTTAGGAGAAGAAATTTTTATATGCCTGTTAGTGAACAGTGAGGTAAATTGTGAAGGTGACATACAAAGTGGGAGACAAGAAAGATGTAAAAGGTGTTCCCAGATACACAAGAGTATAATGCGCATTTTTGTATGCTTGGTGAGTCTAAGTAAGGCAGTTGCTCTTTTTCACACTCAGAATCAAGGCCTACCTGCCAGTTACCTTTCTGGAAGGAACAAATTTCTCCTGAAGAAAAGCAGGGCATATACCAATTTTGCATGGCTTTCTGGGTAACAAGATTAACCAACATTCAAATTGGTAAGCAGAAAGGTGCTTACACTTTTTAGATGAAATTTAATGTCTCTGTTTACTTAGAATCATGGAGGCCTTCCCAGCCTTAGATATTCTGTGATTCTAAGATCGAGTCCATTAACCAGCACTGCCAAGTCAACCACTACACCGTCTCCCTAAGTACCACAAACTACATGTTTTTTGAACACTTCAGGGATGATGACTTCACCACTTCACTGGGCAGCCTGTTCCAATGCTTCACCACCCTTTCAGTGAAGACATTTTTTCTAATAGTGATTCTAAACCTCCTCTGGCACAATGTCCTCTTGTCCTGTCTGTTGTTACATGGAAAAAAGATGGACACACACCTGTGTACACCCTCCTTTCAGGTGGTAGTGGAGAGCGATTCCCTGATTTTCCTTTTTTTCCAGGCTAAACAACCCGAGGTACCTCAGATGCTCCTCATAAGACTGGTGTTCCAAATTAATTTCCAGAATTATACTGTAGTTCTTTATCCTGTTCTGCACAAGTATTCATTGGGTTCATAGTGCTTAACTGGGTTGCAGTACATTATTCCCTAAACAGTTTAGTGATGGATATGCTAGTAAGGAGGAGGGTAATGAAGAGCCTGCATAGTGGCAGCTATGGGCTCCTATGTCAAAAATAATTTTATTTTATTCCCTCTCAGTCATGTAATCTGTGCTTCTGCATTTTTCAGGTATTAGGTGTTCACAAATCATAGGGCAAAATGAGTACTGGGATGACTTTTATGGTAATTTTAAGAAAAATTTTCCAAGGAAATACAGTTAGTTTGTACAATTAAGGGGTCTGTTTGTCTGCCAGGCTCTTTTCCCCTAATATTTTCTAAACATGTCAACTAATTTAAAATTTATAGGAAGTAGAAATTATTTACTGTTTTCTTAGCATTTTGTGGTAGTGACAAGGTAAAAGTCATGCCTGAAGTCGGGTGTTTGGGAAAGAGTCATAATACTCCTTAGTCTTTTGGAAATGCTGGTTCCTGGAAAAACTGTTGTCTCCCATGGAACTGATCCCAGTCTTTTCCACACTGATAATACAGTGAGGTGCACTGGGCTTGAGAAGTGAACTCTTGGGTGTGGCACATACTTCTATGCCAGTTTTTCTATCCCCTGGGCTACGAACTGCCTTGAAAGTGGATGTCATTGCTTTGACTTCTAATGATGAAAAGCCATCCATGGGAGCTGATAATATATTTGGGTTTATGGTATGTTACTATTATAACTGCAGGACTTTGAGATTAAGAAAAAGAAATAGATCTTTTTGACAGGGTGAAAAAATGATACTTGACCATTTAGGCCAGTGGGGGGTCTTCTAGCCAGTTGGAGTTAGGAATATAATACCTAGATATCATTTATGGATATCCACTTTTTTAAGGGCCCGGACATACTCCTGAACTGTGACAAGCAGCTGTGTAGATTCATCACAATCAGGTTTCTCTTTTATTGGGAGCTTCTCAGGTTGCTTGTTTCCTGGAAGCACTGCTGCTTACTCTGGATTCAGTTTCATATAACTGGTTTGTTAGTGATCCCATCTGTGATGCTTTTTTTTTTTTTCAGTTAAGTAAAAAGCAAAGGTTCTGGTGAAAAAAAAAGGGATGCTTCTCATCACTGATTTTTAGATGTATGCCAGGAGCATACACTATACTCCTTTTATTTGAAAACATTACCCTGGGCCCCTTTTTTCCCCCTTGACAAGATAACAGGCTTTGATGAAGTGGGTTGTGGACAGGTTCAAACATGTCTTCTTCACCTTTTAAAATTGATTTCTAGGAATCTTGTTGGAGGAATTGAGGGATATTTGCAGGAAATGAAACAAGTCTCCTTGACATCAGTATGTTTTAATTTAGTGCTGTGGCCTGGAAGAGGAAAACAAGTATTCTTAAGGCAACATGACAAATCTATGAAAAACACTCATCTTGTTTGCCAGAGTATCAGTTGTGATACCACTCTAGGATGAGTTTTAATTCCTTGTGTCAAATAACCCAGAGTAATGACATCATATTACCTGATGTTAATGTGTTTTTTTTCTTAGGAATACAAGTTCACTTGAAATTTCCGTGGTTGCCATAAAGTATCCTATTTCCTGGCAAGACTGAGGTTTTCTGCTTTTTGTCAAATAGTTTGCAGATACTTGGTTTATATCAAGTTGTAAGAATGTTCCTGATCTCGCCTCAGTTGCTAAAGCTCTTGCATAAATAAATTGAAGCCGAGAACACTCAGGATCACTTAACAAAAACTAGTATATAGTTTGTTCCTACTTCTGACATGGTTACTGGACTGGCTTCTGTATCCTTATGTTATGGCTATTTCATTAATGGGAACGGGCCCAAAGGTTGGTACCTTGTTCACATGTCTCTGTCATGTCTGCAGGTCAGTAGGTGAGCAACCAGTATTTAGACATGGCCTGAAGTGCAGTATGGGTGAGGAAAACCTACTTAGTGTGGCGTGAGCATGAGTGTATTCTGTCTAATCCATTGAAAAATCAAATGCAGAAAAATCCACAGGAGGCTGTGCAATGAAACCTTCACAGATTATTAACATATCTTTAATTTTACACATTTTCCTCATTTCAGCTTCTTTTGTTTTCACTGCACGTTTACAAGTGTGTTAATTCAGGTTGCTGCATAAGCCATATATTTTCAGGTACTGCTGACAATTTATCTGGAAGAGGAGGTACAGGAAGGTTGATCATCTTTTTAGTGTGTGCTACTGGTCCTCTGGAGAAACAATGTGTTTGTAAAGACTTCGAAGTGGAGGCTTAAAGCAAAGATGTGCTTTCCAGTGGGTTTGTGAGTGAAGGCTTACATACCTTTCTGCTGTTCAGCTATCACTATAGTCCTTCAATTTAAATATCAGTTTGTCAAAAAGTTCTTCTTTGTAATTGCTGCTCTCAGTCTCAAGTAAGATAAATGAAATGTATTGCAACTGAAGCATACATACATAGTCTTAATGAGCATCTGGATGCAACTTTTCTGTAAATTAAGTCTTCAATGAAACAATGGATGTTTAAGAGAATGTCATTGTAGACAGGTGAAACATAATCGTTTTTATCAGCACTGAATGTTTTGTTTCCTTTTGTGCTTTTTTTACCAGTTGTGAATAAAAACTTGGAGGTTTTTTTATATATAACTATTTGTTTTATATATATGAATACACTCAGTATTTTCCTGTCTGTATAGCAGTCAGAGCTATTCTTTGCTGACAGAGCACACTAGGAAGCAAAGGTCATACTCTGAGACTAAAATCTCTCCCACCTCTCAGCTGCAAAATCCTTGCATTTACCTGGGGTTTCATCATCATCTCTTCTGAACTTCAGTTTTCCTGTCAGTCTTTCAGATACAGATGGCTTTCTGAAGTCACATCCTAAATGAAAATTACTATTTTGATGTTTTGTAGACTCCTTTCAAATACTTTGGTAACTGTCTGAGCAGAGATTATCAGCTCATTAGTTTTTATTGCTAACCAGAAAACCAGGAGAGGTCAGTGAGAAGCTTGAACTTCAGGCAAAATTTTATACTGGTTCTTAACTTCAGTACATAGCATCTTTTTGGAATTTTCAATGTTGTGAACTTCTAGCCATCAGTCTTATTCTGCAGCAGTTCTACCTCACAGTACAGAAGAATCTGAAAAAGGCTAAATAAGAGCCAAAAGGAAAAAAATGCCTGCTGGTTTATGTCTCTCTCTTCCTCTGAGGACAGAGTAGCAGGCATTATTATCACTAGTAAATTCTAGGACTGAAGAGAGTAAAAAAAAAAATCCCAGAAACTGTGAAGAGACAGAAAAGCTTTTTTTTGGCTGGTTACTCCAGCTGAGTAGAGCGACATAATCAGGAATACCAGCAGCTTTCAGATAGTCAGGATAGGTGATGAGTATGCCACTGGTGGACTTACCCGCTATTTCATTGATTGATTTATCTTTCACCCCTATGTATCTGTTCCACACCACACAATATGTAGCTCAGCACTGATGTTTTCTCTTCAGATTAATCTCTAAGAACACTTCAGTGTGTCCTGAAGTGTTTCGCTGAATAAACTTTGACACAGTAGAAACTAGAAAAATATTTGGCAAAAATCTACTTTCCTTTCTTTTGTATGTCGTAGCAACACAGTTTTCTAGGGTGTTCAATTCAAGGACACCTAGAGATATATTCACAAATTAATACACTTGTGATATTTTGGTTGGTTTTTGCTTGTTTTTTACTTGTGTGAGTAAATTTTTATGCTCTCTATTTCTTATTTTTATGAATAGTCTAATTCTCGGATGAAAGAAACCCAGAATTAAATAAAAAATATTCCAACAGTTTTCAGGTTTGCCTTTCATCCAACTGGTGACATATTCATAATACTGTCTAAGCTGATCTGAAGGTAGGAGGTAAGAAGGGAGAAATGTACTGGGAACAGCTATTTAGTGAACTGCACCCCATAGTTAAAGCAATACTGCTGCCAACAACAAACTTCTAACACAGCCTATGCAGGTTGAAAGGTATGTTTGACTTCAAAGACACTTTTGAAAGAACTTTAGTCTTTAAAATCTTACTCAGTAGCTTGTTCTCTTTTTAACAATTTGATAAAAAATATATTTAATCAATGTTGCAATTGTTTGGTTCCTTTAATAGTCTTTCTATAATCCTAATGATAGTCTTTTTTTTTTTTCAAAGCAAGAAGAAAACCTGTATCTTGAAGCTAGTGTTGTTGTCACTCTTTAAAAGTTACCAGCAACTCTACTTAGTAAGTCAACACATTCAAAATGCATCCCAGATAATTTCTTTATACTGCACTTGCTGATGCTGACCTTTAGATTGCTGTTGGTTATTTTTACTGAGGTGAGAAAGACTCCATCAATTTCCTGCAGCAAATTTCATCATAAATAGGGTTTTTTTTTTGTTGTTTTTGGTTTTTTTTGTTGTTGTTTTGTTGTTGTTGTTGTTGTTGTTTTTTCTTTTTTTTTTTTTTAATTGCGGTTGCTATATATCTAGAACTATGTGGGATAGTGTATCAGTGATAGTAGGAGTTGTCCTGGAGGGACTTTATGATGCTTGTATCCCCAGTCGTCTGTTCTGTTGGTGTTGAATATTGAATTCTGCAGCTTTAAGACTGGTTCCAAGAGTGAAGGGGGAGAGGAGAGGTGCAGAGTTTGTTATCAGAGACTGCACTGGCTCCCCCGCATCCTTCACACAGGCTGGGTTGTCTGCAGTGGACAGCAGGAGAGAGCTCTCTTTTGCTCTTAGTTTTTAACTAGCTGAGGCAGAGAAGTTCCCTGGACTGTTTTTCCCTTTTTCTTTCCCTTTTCCTGGGCCGCGGCATTTCCCAGCTCTGGAGGGACTGGGAACAGACTGAGTGAGCTGGGCTGCAACCCACGGAAGGGACTCTGCTGGATCTGTCATCTCTGTCATCTCTTCGGAGCAGAGAGAGGTTTCACTGTTTAGTATTGTTAATTTGTGTGCTGGGAAGTGCTTTGCCTGTTAAATGGTTCTTTTCTACTTCTCTCCAGGGAAATCTTTTCCCAAACCAATTAGGGGAGAGGTTGCTTAAATTTGTTTTCTGGAGGAACACCTTTGGAAGTTTTCTCCCAGATGTGACCTAAACCAGGGCAGGAGTGTATTCAGCAACGGAACTAGGATTGTGCGGACCACTGTCTTGAGGAACTACTTGGCAATCAGACTTAAAACATTCAATGGAAAGGTGTGCATCTGAGCAGATGTTTTTCATAAATTTAGTAAGAACTAATATTTCCATTTCAAGACTTTTTGAGTTATTTAACACTACTAGTAGCCTCTTTATAGCTTTTTTAATCTGTAGTGATCTAGGCATAGGTCAGTGGATGGATACATTAGGTAATTATTTTTCTACCAACAGTATAATTTGGCATACCTGTGCAAGCTGCTGATTACATGATGGGTAGAGCCAGAGTAGTGACCAGGCAGTAAAAATAAGTTGTCAGTATAGAGAGGGCATAGAAATCTAAGTTTTTGCACACTTGAATTTTCTCCTTTGTTTTCTTGTTAATTCTCTTTGGTTTTCATTTAATTAGAAATATAAAGCTATTTAGATCTTTAAATCCTTTTCTACCTATATTAATGTATTTTGTTAAGAAAGTTTGCTAAGGATACAGAGCTTATGCAATCGTGCTGTTTCTGTTTTCTAACTTTTTCTGCAATAATATTTAAATATTTTGGATAAGTTCCAGAAATTTGACAGACAAGGATAAGTCTGAAATTTTTTGCATTTTTAGAATCCTAGGATAGTTCATATGTCAAGGGGCCTTGGGAGATGTCTAGTGCAACCTCCTTCTCAAAGCAGGGCCAGCCAAGGGTTCAGACCAGATTATTCAGGGATTTGTCCACGGGGATCGTGAAATCCTCCAGTGGAGGAGATGGTATATCTGGACAACCTGCAGCACTGCTGGACTGTGTTGAGAAAACTTTTCTTTATACACGGGCCAAACCTTTTTATTTTCACCTTTTTCCTGTTTTCTGTCACCCCTGTTTGACACTCCTGTGAAGAGTGTGACTGTAGGAATATCAGCATTGCTGAGGTGCTCTTAGGTCCCCCAGAGCTGTCTCTTAACCATGCTTAACAGGCCCAGTTCTCTCAGCCTCTTCTCACAGGGCAAGTGCTGCAGCCCTGACCATGAGTGGCCTCCACTGACCTTGCTCCACTTTGTCAATGTCTTTCCTGTTCTGGGGAGGAGAGGGAAGTCTGGCCCCAGGGTTACACACACATACAGTCTAATGAGTACCTACTAAAGGATACGGTCACTTTTCCACATCCTCTCTGTGTTCTGTACAGTAGATGATAATGGCCATGAAGTACAACGATAAAAAAAATCTGTATTATGAATTAAACTTTTAATGGATGCTGTATTTTCAGATGTGTGCAAATTTAAAAGACCTTCAGTGCCTCACGTGGGATAGAATCTAATCATAAGGGAAGAATCTGTAGAGGACTTGATTTTATCAATATGAATGCTTTCAGCAGTTCCCCTGTATAATTACATCCTATACGTAAAAGTATTTTTTTTTTCAATCTGTAACATGACAAATAGATGCTGTCCCCTCCTGAGAAACGCTAAATACCCATTTTGTTCCTTCTCGTACTGTGCCTGATTTTGCACGTCTCTGTCATTCCTTTTTGACTTGTCTTTCAAAATTCTTTCTGAGCATTATTTTACTAGCCACTTTTCTTGCTTGAGAGCCAAGGTGATTCAGCTTGAGTTAATACAGTTACAAAGCTTCAGTTTGTATTTGTCTATAACAGATGACATAAACATGTAGATCTGACCCACAATTATCTAACAGGTATTAAATTCTTCACTGGCAGAGGTATTGCCTTACTTGTATCTGACGTAATAAGAATTATTCCCTTTCCTCCCTGAATCATCCCAACTCTGTGACTTAATGAGTATGTGTACATAAAGTAAAGGAATGTTGTTAATACAACACGTGAACGTGTTTCTGGGTGAATACAGTGACCTAGTGGCTAATTTTTCCTTTTAACCTCTCCCAACTACTGTTAGAAACTCAGTGTTTTTATTTCTAAATTACCAATTCTTCGGGGTTTGAATGTAGTTTTTTGTTACTGAAAACCTCTTAGGATGTTCCCTTCTCATGAATTAACTTAATTTTAATTTGTTCAGCTATTGAGCCATCTGCTTTTTTTTCTCTGACTCAAAATTCAATAGCCCTGCTTTCAATTAAAATGTAATGCTTTGGACAGAAAATGAGCCTTGATGTATGTTTTCAGTATTTTCTGTTTCTAAAAATATGCTGGGATATTTTGTTAACACCGTTCTAGGTATTTAGAGTTCCAACTGTGTAGTTTTTTAATGAACCTTAAATTAAAAATACTCTCTCTAAATTAGAGCTGTCAATGATTTAGTGATTGCTATTTTTTACTGGCATTATCTTATTCTTCCTCTTGCAGTTCTCATTAACCTGCAGGAAAAGTGTACTTCTTTGAGTGCTAGGTAAGGTTGATATACATAATAGTACATGCATGCAAGAAGTTGGTGATAACTGCCATTCTGGAAGTCATTCCCATTCATAGAGACATATGATTGCATCAGAAGGCTTGACCTTGTTAACAGCAGCCCATGATTCTTGACTGAAGCAGTGCCAGTACTGCAAATGCAAAGGCAAGAAAAGCCATATAGGCTGCATAATTCCTTTAAATGGGAGGCAAATGTTGACAGCAGAAAGGATTGTGTAGATTGAATTTTTTTGGTGGGTTGGACAGATTGACAAGAAGAGCATTATTTTTTGAAGAGTTTTGACATGATTCTTAAGTGTAGCAAAAGGATGTTTTTACTCTGGGATGCCTAATTTTAATAGAAAAAATATATTCGTTAGAGAAGTTTTGTAATAGGTGTCAAGGACCTTGAAGAGAAATGTGATTAACATAATTTTATTGGCACTGTAAGAGTAAATCAGAGAATACGGAAAAAGAGCTACTAACTTAGCTTTTCATTTTATAAATCCATGAAGGAAAAAGAAGCGACTCCCCTCAAAAAAAATTCACATAAACGGGCTGACAGCATTTTCAGAACTTTGCCGTTCAAAGGCTGGAGATAGCTCAAGATGATTTTTCATAGGGAATATTATCACTAAAAAAGATATAGGTAGAAATGTCTTTTTGTCCCTGATACTTCTCTAGGGGGGGCCTCTTTTTGCATGACTGTTTTCTTCCAATAAAGAGGGATGAGAGATGTGTATTATACAGAAGCAAGTGCAAGATTACTGTGTTAATGGTAAAATGGGGCATGTTTGAAGATTGATACTGGAGGAGGTAGTTGAATAGCTCTATGTCTACCTGGTTTAATTTGGTTAATTCAGAGCAAAAATGAGCAGAAAATATATGAAGTGTCTTTTTGAAATGCTTTATTTTTGCTTTTTAGCGAAGATCAGTGGTGCAGGAAAAGTACCACTGAGATCCTGTAATTTGCACTCTGTGGAGGAATGCTGTTGGTTATGGACATTCTGTTTCCACTGGTGTAGTTGGTTGACGCTAGCTGGATGCCAGGCACCCAGGAAAGCCACTCACTTTCTCCCCTCTGCAGCTGCACAGAGGAGAGAAAATTTAATGAAGGGTTCATGGGTTGAGAAAAGGACTGGGGAAANGCTGCACCACGGGTCCCTCCCATGAGAGATAGTTCTCTCTGAACTTCTCAAGCATGAGTCCATCTCACAAGAAGCAGTTCCTTGTGAACTGCTACAGCGTGAGTCCATCCCACAGGCATTAGTCCCCCTCAAACTGCTCCTTCATGGGTCACTCTTCCACGAGGTGCCGTCTTTCAAGGACAGGCTACTCCAGCATGGGTCCCTCTCACCTTGGGTCTTCTGTGTGCTCAGAGCTTCCTCCCAAGTATCCACCTGCTCTGGTTTGGGTCTTCTTTGTGGGCTATGCAGGAATTTCTGCGTCCCCATGGATCATCACGGGCTGCAGGGGGACAGCCTGCTTCACCATGACTTCACCACAGGCTGTAGAGCAATCTTGGCTCTGGTGCCTGGGGCATCTTCGCCCCCTCCTTCTTCACTGACCTTGGTGTCTGCATAGTTTTTCTTCTCACATCTTCAGCACTCTTCTCTGGCTGCAATTACAACTGCCCCACCATTTTTGTTTTGCTTCTTCTTAAACATGTTACCACAGAGGCATTGCCACCGTTTATAATTGGCCCAACCTTGGCCAGTGGCATGTCCATCTTTGGAGCCTCTGGGAGTTGGCTCTGCCAGAAACTGAGGAAGCTTACAGCTCTTACAGGAGCCACCCCTGTAGCTCCCTCCCCTTCCAAAACCAGGCCATGCAGGCCTAATACAGCTGGTCACAAAATCCTGTACTGCCTATAGCTTTCTATAGGCAGCAGCC
This sequence comes from Rhabdornis inornatus, assembly GCA_013397075.1. Lineage (NCBI taxonomy): Eukaryota > Metazoa > Chordata > Aves > Passeriformes > Rhabdornithidae > Rhabdornis > Rhabdornis inornatus. Next base: position 1,368,399 of record VWZS01003929.1, read on the forward strand.
CATGTTCCTCTGCACTAGGAACACACAGTCTGCAGCCAGCAGCAAAGTTAATGAAGTTGAGCATTAAAGAACTGCCTGCTCCGTCTCGGGACAGTGCTACCACTAGTGCCAGGGATCATCCTGGTGCCGGTGAGTGACACTGGAGTGTGCTGGCATGTTCCAGCTCTCAGGGCAGGATGGTGACTAACCTTTTTGACATGTGCAGGAATGTACTCAAAAGCTTTGTGGCTGTGGCCACCATCTCTTAGTGACTCTGAGCAGGGGAGGTTGGACTAGATGGCCTCTGGAGGTCCTTTCCTGCCTCCACTTTTCTGTGGTTCTGTGACTCAAAACACGCTCAAGCTAAGAAACCCCCTCCAGATTTCATGACATGGGAAGATTTGAATGATTCCATATGATCATGAGGAGCCAGGTTTGTCTCCCAGAAGTCAGTTGTCCATGTGGCAGCCACCTCTTTTCCTTTGGGGGATTTATCACTGACTGCGCAGAAAGCTAGCAAGCTAAACACAAGCATGAGGGGTGCAATGAGTGCTACATCTCACTAAAGGCATTGGCTCTGTTTTTGTAGTGTGTGTTGCAGGTGACCGTAGTTTTTGCAGTTGGCAAGTCAAAATACAGCTAAAAATACAACTAAAAAAACCCCAACTAAATACAACTAAAGCAACTAGCTGCACGTTGGTGCTGTGAGCCAGCAAGTTGGCAGCTTGATCCTGGCCTGGATTACTTCATAAGACTGTCTTAACGCTTCTTTTCTGTGGTGGTACTAGTCATGGAGTTACATGAGGAGTGTACACAGTAGAGGCTGACTGTAGTTCAGTACAAAAATTGAGTACAGTTTGTCTTGGTCCAGTATTTAATGTATTGCCTTTGTCTTTTGAGAAGACTCCTCTTTTTGCTCCAGTCTTACTTGAAAGTGAGAGTTCTTGGCACAACATAGTTTGTTGATGATTTTGATAGTCTTTGGCCATGGTATGAAGAGCCTGTAGCCTGTACTGCCACTCTGGGCATTAAAACTGAGGCTTTGTACAGGGCATAGCATGGGGGCACATTTCTCTATGAAGGCTTTGGGGGTTATTTGTAAAGTCTTTGAAGAAGGAGAAAGAAAAGCTTTTCACAGGCTTTCTGCCAGGCATTAGATTTGGATTGGCATTATAGGCAGAGCCTTTGAGACTGAGTAATTGTGAATTGACTTCACTCTTCATTGCTACATTGTGAGAAGAGTGGTAAAAGGAGAAGTTACTCTGGGGGATGTTTGGGTTAAAGCATAAAAAAAAAGGTGTGGAAGGACAAGAGATTTTCTAGTAAGTTGTTGGTGTCTTTGGTACCAGGGCAAAAAGCAGAAAAAGTTGTGGAAACCCAGTATAGGGAGAAAAGGCACCCCCATACAAAATGATCAGTACCCCATTTTATATACAAGTGGGTACATAGAAAAGAATAACAAAAGCAGCACTGATGTTTCATGCCGGTTATCNGAACTGCTACAGCGTGAGTCCATCCCACAGGCATTAGTCCCCCTCAAACTGCTCCTTCATGGGTCACTCTTCCACGAGGTGCCGTCTTTCAAGGACAGGCTACTCCAGCATGGGTCCCTCTCACCTTGGGTCTTCTGTGTGCTCAGAGCTTCCTCCCAAGTATCCACCTGCTCTGGTTTGGGTCTTCTTTGTGGGCTATGCAGGAATTTCTGCGTCCCCATGGATCATCACGGGCTGCAGGGGGACAGCCTGCTTTCCATGGACTTCACCACAGGCTGTAGAGCAATCTTGGCTCTGGTGCCTGGGGCATCTTCGCCCCCTCCTTCTTCACTGACCTTGGTGTCTGCATAGTTTTTCTTCTCACATCTTCAGCACTCTTCTCTGGCTGCAATTACAACTGCCCCACCATTTTTGTTTTGCTTCTTCTTAAACATGTTACCACAGAGGCATTGCCACCGTTTATAATTGGCCCAACCTTGGCCAGTGGCATGTCCATCTTTGGAGCCTCTGGGAGTTGGCTCTGCCAGAAACTGAGGAAGCTTACAGCTCTTACAGGAGCCACCCCTGTAGCTCCCTCCCCTTCCAAAACCAGGCCATGCAGGCCTAATACAGCTGGTCACAAAATCCTGTACTGCCTATAGCTTTCTATAGGCAGCAGCCCATGTTCCTCTGCACTAGGAACACACAGTCTGCAGCCAGCAGCAAAGTTAATGAAGTTGAGCATTAAAGAACTGCCTGCTCCGTCTCGGGACAGTGCTACCACTAGTGCCAGGGATCATCCTGGTGCCGGTGAGTGACACTGGAGTGTGCTGGCATGTTCCAGCTCTCAGGGCAGGATGGTGACTAACCTTTTTGACATGTGCAGGAATGTACTCAAAAGCTTTGTGGCTGTGGCCACCATCTCTTAGTGACTCTGAGCAGGGGAGGTTGGACTAGATGGCCTCTGGAGGTCCTTTCCTGCCTCCACTTTTCTGTGGTTCTGTGACTCAAAACACGCTCAAGCTAAGAAACCCCCTCCAGATTTCATGACATGGGAAGATTTGAATGATTCCATATGATCATGAGGAGCCAGGTTTGTCTCCCAGAAGTCAGTTGTCCATGTGGCAGCCACCTCTTTTCCTTTGGGGGATTTATCACTGACTGCGCAGAAAGCTAGCAAGCTAAACACAAGCATGAGGGGTGCAATGAGTGCTACATCTCACTAAAGGCATTGGCTCTGTTTTTGTAGTGTGTGTTGCAGGTGACCGTAGTTTTTGCAGTTGGCAAGTCAAAATACAGCTAAAAATACAACTAAAAAAACCCCAACTAAATACAACTAAAGCAACTAGCTGCACGTTGGTGCTGTGAGCCAGCAAGTTGGCAGCTTGATCCTGGCCTGGATTACTTCATAAGACTGTCTTAACGCTTCTTTTCTGTGGTGGTACTAGTCATGGAGTTACATGAGGAGTGTACACAGTAGAGGCTGACTGTAGTTCAGTACAAAAATTGAGTACAGTTTGTCTTGGTCCAGTATTTAATGTATTGCCTTTGTCTTTTGAGAAGACTCCTCTTTTTGCTCCAGTCTTACTTGAAAGTAGCAGTTCTTGGTACAACACAGTTTGTTGATGACTTTGGTAGTCTTTGGCCATGGTATGAAGAGCCTGTAGCCTGTACTGCCACTCTGGGCATTAAAACTGAGGCTTTGTACAGGGCATAGCATGGGGGCACATTTCTCTATGAAGGCTTTGGGGGTTATTTGTAAAGTCTTTGAAGAAGGAGAAAGAAAAGCTTTTCACAGGCTTTCTGCCAGGCATTAGATTTGGATTGGCATTATAGGCAGAGCCTTTGAGACTGAGTAATTGTGAATTGACTTCACTCTTCATTGCTACATTGTGAGAAGAGTGGTAAAAGGAGAAGTTACTCTGGGGGATGTTTGGGTTAAAGCATAAAAAAAAAGGTGTGGAAGGACAAGAGATTTTCTAGTAAGTTGTTGGTGTCTTTGGTACCAGGGCAAAAAGCAGAAAAAGTTGTGGAAACCCAGTATAGGGAGAAAAGGCACCCCCATACAAAATGATCAGTACCCCATTTTATATACAAGTGGGTACATAGAAAAGAATAACAAAAGCAGCACTGATGTTTCATGCCGGTTATCCTCCTAACCTGAAAAGACGTTGCAAGGATGTCTTTAGATTTTCAGATGCATTTTGTGATGGAGAGTAGATCCTTGGCCCCAGGCTTGAGCATTGGATTTGACTTTATTTTTGCAATTGTGAGTAGGGGCTGTTTTTGTCTAAAGTAGTATCATTCCTGACACTGGTAACAGGGCATACAGTACTTCCCTTGTTGGTAGGGTGCACTACCAGGCTTGTGCCCAGCATGGCTGCGGGACCTCCATGGGGATCGGTTCCTCGCCACCTATGGTTCTGTGAAAGAAATCCGGAGCCCCCGCTGACGGCGCTCACTCCACCCCGAGGAGCTTGGCATGTCCTGTTCGGGGCTTGGAGCTTGTCCTTCGTCACATTCCATCCTCCTTTGATTCTCCTGCGGTGTTTGGTGCCGTGTGCTGCGGGACCTCCCCCGTGTTTGTCTTGTCACCTGTGGTTTGACTAAAGAAACTTGGCGTCCTTGCTGAAAGTGCTCACTCCTCCTTGTGCGGGCATGTTCAGTCCTTAAAGGCTGTCTCTCATAGCATTCCATCCTCCTTGGATTCTTCTTCAGGGGCATTGTGCTGTGGACCCTCCGTGGGGTTCGGCTCCTTGTCACCTGCGGTTCTCTGTAAGAAACCCGGTGCTGCTGCTGTTGGCGCCTGCTCCTCCCTGAAGAGGCACGGATGTACCAGTCATGCCTTAGAGCTCGCCCTTCATCACGTTCCATCTTCTTTAGATACTCCCTCAATGTTTGGCTGGCAGAGCTGCATGACCTCTGCCGGGATCGGCTCCTTATTGCCCTCGGTTCTATGAAAGAAACCTGGTATTCTTGCTGACGGTGCTTACGTCTCCTTGAGAGGGCACGGACGTGCTGTTTAGTCCTTGGAGCTTGGTCCTTGTCATGAGAAGTGTTCTGAGCCCTGCTCTGCCACCGTCTCCTGCTGCTTGAGTGGTTGTAGCCCTGGGCTTGCTGGACCCTGGCGCAGCCATCGTGATGCCGCCTTGGACACCTGCTTTGGCTCTTCTCTTGGGCCCTGCCACGGCTGCCCCCACGGCTACCACCATGGCTACCACCACAGCTGCCACCACAGCTACCACCACGGCTACCACCACAGCTGCCACCACAGCTTCTGCTGTAAGACTTGCAGTGCTGGTGTCTTGAGGAATGATGCTGACATCTTTCTGCAGAGCAGGACTCAGCTTGCTCTGCTAGAGTATGGCTGGCAGAGCTGATGGACTCCCCCATGGACTGCACCTCAGAGTTACTGTCTCCCACCGTCTGGAATGCATGTTGGAAAAGTGACTGGCATACCAGGTCATCCACTCTTCTGTGGAACCACTCCACCATGCAGTAAAAACAGAAAGGGTGCCGACGCCAGCTCACGGAGGCTCGGTCATTCATGGGAGCTCGGCAGATTGGGCACCTTAAGTTCTCCGAAGCACCTGGACATGCAGCCCGGGACACCTGGATGATGCTGGTAGCAGGAGAAGAGGTGCCACTTTCTGCCAAGTCTTCCTCTGAGGCCATTTTGCCCTGCAAACCAAAGAGATAAGCTGATGTTCCTTGGTGCTGGGGACACAGTCTGCAGCCAGCAGCAAAGCTACTGAAGTCAAGCATTAAAGAACTGGCCACTCTGCCTCAGGACAGCACTTAGGCTGCCACCAGTGCCGGGGACCATCCTGGGGCAGATGAGTGACACTGGGGGGTCTTGGCATGTTCTAACTCTTGAGGCAGGATGGTAACCTGTTATGGTAACTGACCTTTCTGATATGTGCAGGCAGAAGCTGGGAAGATGGGAAAGGGATTCCTGGCCTCTCAGCAACTCCAGTCACAGCCTGAGTGCGTGGCAGATTGGGACCAGCACCCCAGGCCCTATCAGTGTCTTTGTCCAGCAAATCTCTGTGCCCTCAGAAAGCACACAATGGGATGAGGGTCCTTTTTCCCTCCACCTCCAGATGTCTGTCTCCAATGGAGGAGGCCAGACACTGTAGCCTTTTGGGGCTTCCCCAAGCATCTAAAAGTTTTGTTGTCACACGTCACAGTGACTCTCTGGTGACATCATGGGGCTTTCAGGGACCACACCCAGAAGACACAAACTCTAGCCCCAAGGAATGGAAACTTTAAAGAAGGCTAATCTCACACGACTGCTCCACTGTCAAGCAAAATCCTAATGCCATATTTTTCATATAAATTCACAGGTTTCACTGATCATATCCAGCCCTATGTTCTGTTTTAGAAATCAACCATTGCAAGGCATTTCTTATTCCTCAGTCAACTTTGCAGGTCAAAAGAGGTGATACTTCACTGGAGCAGTCTGTCCAGTGTGCGGCTCCCCATCATAAGTAGAGATGGACATACTGGAGAGTGAGTGTCAAGTAAGGGTTCACAAGGATGATGAAGGGTCTAGAGCATCTCTCCTATAAGGAAAAGGCTAGGAGTGCTGCCTCCAGACTGTTCAATCTGGTGAAGACTCCGTAGGGGGTCTTTTCCAATGTATTCCAATAACTGAAGGGAAGATTGAAAGAAGACAGAGCCAGGCTCTTTTCAGGGGTGCCCAGAATCCAGAGCGTCCCTCTGAATATTGGGGAACTTTTTTTGTTACTGTGAGGGTGAACAAGCACTGTCAGGGTGCTTGTGGACTCTCCCTCCTTGGAGATGATACTCAAAAGCTGTCTGGCTGTGGTCATGGGCTACTTGGCACTGCTCCCTGGCGGGAAACCTGATGTCCCCAGTGTCCCTGCTGCCTTCTGCTGTAGTTCTGGGCTTGCAGCCTGGCCCTCATCATAATCCCTTCTCATTTGCATCTCTGTGTTTGGCCTTAAGTGCTACAGGATCTCTCCTGAAATGGTCTCTCTGTTGCCTTTCATTCCCTGGAGGGAGCTAAACTCCCCACTGCTGTTTCTTGTGCCTCCCATATTAAGCTGGGACTGGCTCTTCTGGTTTTAGAGCTCAGCCCTCACCATGGAATAAAAGCAGTTAAAGTGCCACAGCTTGTTTCAGTCTTGGTAGATCAACAAACTCCTGTTCACATAAGTCTGATAAGCCCAGCTGAACTAGTCGTTCATTAACTTCAGCAAAGACGCCACATTCATTCCAAAACTTCCATGTACTCTCAGTCAAAAACAAAGCACAAGACTGGGACTGGTTGCAAGGCCTGATAGATAATTCAAAGGGGAGCATTTTGTCCTAACCTTTTGTACCCATCTCTACTGACTATACAGACTTTTAAGAATCTTCAGCTTTCCAGGAGAAAGAGTTTAGTTATTTATAAAGCCAGTGACATCCTGGCCTGTATCAGCAGTAGTGTGGCCAGCAGGACCAGGGCAGTGATTGTCCCCCTTGTACTCAGCACTGCTGAGGCTGCACCTTGAGTGCTGTGTCCAGTTCTGGGCTCCTCTCAAAGAATTGAGGGGCTGAAGCGTGTCCAGAGAATGGCAACAGGGCTGGGGTAGGGTCTGGTGCACAGATCTGATGAGGAGCAGCTGAGGGAGTTGTGGTTATTTAACATGGAGAAAAGGAGGCTCGGGGGGGCTCATTGCTCTCTTCAGCTACCTGAAAGGAGGTTGTTGGTTACTTCTCCTGGGCAAGTAAGTAGTGACTGGATGAGAAGACATAACATCAGACTGTGTCAGGGCAGGTTCAGGTTGGACAGCCGGAACCATGTCTTCACAAAAACAACTGTCAAACATTGGAATGGATTACCCAGGAAGGTGCTGAAATGACTGTCCCTGGAAATATTTAAAGGATGTGTAGATGTGGCACTTAGGGATGTGGTGGACTTGGCAGAACTCGATTAACAGCTGGACTTGATCACCTTAAAGTTATTTTCCAACTTAAAGTTCCGTGGTTCTAGTATAGAACATGTAGATTGACTTTCCCCACCTGCCTTTTAGAATTATATAATTTAGTACTGCATTCACAATACATTTGGGAAATTCCTTAATTTCATTTAGTACTTACCGTGCTTGTAACACTTTTCCCTCTTTGTGCACCTTTGTTTCTCCCCTCTCTACCCCCATTGCCCAACCCTTTGTATAATTGCATTGGATCTATTTTTCAAAGAGCTTTTTTATCTATTAAACCTGCCCAAAATGAGTGTTTTACTTATTTAATTGATGCTTGCTGTTTTCCAGATTAATCTTCCACTGAATGCAACATACCACATTTTTTTACATGTATTCAAGTATTGTACGATAATGAAATGTTCTTCTGATGCTTTTAGTGATTGTAAATAACTTTTTAATCCTAAATTATTGAGTGTATATCCCATCTGAGGTCTTTTAGGTGTGTTCTCTGAGAGGTTTTAAAAGAGCTTATGATTGCAACATTAGACAACTGTCTGCTAGTGCAGGCTTTAAATAAATTAATTGATCTCATAAAAGCAGCATAAACATTTATTAACGAATCATGACATGGGCTGTTCTTTTCAACACATTTTTTCTTTATGCTTGTTAGAAGTCAAAGAAACTTGTATATGAATGTTAGAGCCTGCTGTGGCTGTGTACCTCCTTTCCACTGTCGCTTTCTGGTCCTTGAAGCAGCATGTTTCTGAGACCCACAGCTGTCCCTTTTCAGCTATAATTCAGTTATAATTAGCTCATTATAAGCATTGCCATTTTCTGTGCTGTGAACAGTGTCACTGCTGCAAAAGCAGCTTTTTCAGTAGTACCTGTGCTGGCAGGGAGCTCTCAGGCACTGTATAAGATGGTCTTTGCAGGACCATAAATTCAATTATTTGTTGTTATCCAATGATGATAGAGCTTTAGGGAATAAAGAATTAAATACTATTTTACCTGATTTTTTTGTTTTGTTTTTTTTTATAAATTTTAGGGTGTTCTACAAATTAGCAAATATATATATATATATATATATAACAATTTTCAATTTTTTACCACGTTTCTTAATTGAATAATTTTTTTGAGCAAGAGTTAACTTTTTTCTTATCTTATTTTGTATAACCTTTAGCTAATTCAGAAGTATTTGAACGGAAACTCAATAACAGCAAGAAGTTTCTTCACTTTTCTAGTATTTGCACTGAAAGTTAGCCATTGTAGTTAGAATCCAGCCTGGTTCTGGCAGGTCACATTTACAAAAGGCATCAAGCTATGATGATGTTATTCCCTTTAAAAGACTGATAGCTGGAATTGTAAGCCTCATCTATTCCTGCTCCTGCTGGGATCATTTGACTTACCTTTCAGCTGGGGAGGAATTAGTTGTGGAGTGTGACCTGTGGACTGTCACCTCTGCCTCTCAGTGCTGCTGTGTGTCCAGGTTCTTTTAAAGACAGCAGTCTCTGTCACATGAGTGCAAACAGCACGGGTGTTCAGTGCACGGTCTGGATAGGAATGCATAAGTTTAAACTTCCTAAGGATGACAAATACCATGTCACTGATTGTTCTGTTTCGTGATATTTTTCAGAAATGGAAAAATTTCAGGGTTCAGAAGGCAAGAAGGAAGATGAAGAAAAGAAATATCTTGATGTCATCAGCAACAAAAACATAAAGCTGTCAGAGAGAGTTCTGATCCCTGTCAAACAATATCCAAAGGTACTGTAAATCTAGTCTAACAGTTGTTTAATATTTATTAATATAATGATGAAAAATTTATATACTTAAACATTTTTATTGACTCATAATATGCAGGCTTTGTGATAGTTAAAAAAAAAAGAAATTAAGCTCCTATTTAAATGTATCTGTTAGCTATCACATGTTTTAGCTTCTGTCTCAGGGTCTTTCAGAAAAGCAATTGAATTGAAAAGAAAATGGATGGGATTTTTTTTCTGATTCAGGTAGGTTTTGTCCTTAAGCAAACTGTTGAGGTTTTTTCTCAGTATTTTTTTTCACATATATCATCCTTTTATAACATAAAAAAACCAGTTGCCAGAGAAAAAATTGTTCCAGTAACTCTGAAAGCTTACTTATAGAAGAGTTGGGGGATTTTCTCTGGTGTAATAAGTTTTAAAAGATTAAGTGTCAAGATTACTGCAGGCTCTGACTGACAATGTTCATTGTCGTTTATAAAAATCAAATGTTTTAGCATCTCAGACTTTCTTATTAGTTCTCATTGTTACATATTCTAATGCAGAAAAAGCATTTTTTTTCTTGCAAAATTTAGCTGCTTGTTGGGAGTTTTAGGTTTTAGTTTTTGTAAGAGAATACTGACTTTTTGGAAATTGGGTGTTTGTTTGGTTTTCTTGTACAGTTTTTTATTTTACATAAACAGTTATTCTAATAGTATTCATTCTGAAATTATAAACATCTCCATTTGTTTCCAGAATATTTTTTCCTTGCTGGTTTATTATCACATGGTATTTGGTTCACCATTAGCCTTGATTACACTCTGAGGTTTTTGCTTTATACTTTCATCAGAGCAATTAATTACAATTGGTAAAAAGCTCATCAAACAAAATGAAAGGTGTAACAAAATTGAGATTCAAGGATTCCAGCTGACACTTAACCTCCTGACTAGTGAATATAAAACTGAGATAATGTAATAATCTAAATGGTAAAGACCTTAGAAACACATACAGTGCTATAAGGAATTACTTTCTTACTGCATAGCCTGAGGTGCTTTGCCTTGATTTGTGGTATTTTGTGTAGATGCTGTAGGTGACCTGAAGTTCTTAGTCAGGATGTAATAGTGCTGTAACTTCATAGCAGCAATGTGATAATCATTCAGAATACTGTTTGATGAAGGTAGTAAAATAAAAGACAAACTATTTAAAAGACAAAACCCTATTATCTATCCAATATAGCACCTGAGTATGATTAAATTAGCTTCATTTACTTTAATGAACATGTCATACTAATGAACAGTAAAAGATATAAGGCATTTTTTACAGCTTTTGAGTGGTGGAGCAAAAGAAATCAGTGTGATGGGAATTAAATACTTATTCAATAATGCAGAATAATCTCTTGCAAGGCTTCTGTAGTTGATTTGCTAGCAATATTCTGTGCTTGTCATGGAAGTATTCCCAGAACTACAGGTTTCCTGATACCATCTCTAGGAACCATCTTTCAAGGATTGCATTTGCACTTTGTATCAAACTGCTGATTGCTGTGATCTAGTGTCTTGTCTTTTCTTCACAGTTGTATACATTAGTCAAATCAGTACACAGCAGTTGCTTCAGCTTGCTTTATAAATAATGAAAAACGTAGAAAATAATGAAAAGAGGATTAGTTTTATATATTTGGTAGAATATGTTAAGAGCAGTTGATCAGACTTGTATTTTTAAACAGTTAAGATAATTACCATATAATTTCACTTAAGAGTCCTTTATATTTGAATGAACATTATTTTAAATCATTCATTGGTTGTTTGCTGATAGGCTTTTTTGGGCAGTGCTGGGCAAGCAGGGTTCTGTAAATCTGCAGAAAGTGTCCAAGTAAAAGTGTCCAAGTAAAATAAAATTGTGGAAAAAAAAACCTGCCTAGTTAAAAGCCATCTAAAACAACAGTTTACAGGCTCTCTGTTTAGGAATGGGGGCAGCTCTTGGAAGACATTTGCACCTACTGTAACTTCATGTAAAAATACAAATTGCTCCAAGGGAACCCTTGGCCTAAAAATTTATTATGGTCTGTAGGCTAAGCTTCAGTGACAGCTCTAGAGTCAGCAGCAACGTGTTCGGGTTTGAGCAAAAGTTAACACAAAAAGCTTCTAGTGCCTAGATAGCTCTTTAAGTTGCAGAATAAGAATTATGAAATTGTCTCTATTTAAATGTCCACAGTCTTGTGCAGACAATGGAAAAAGAATATGAAGGTTGTGATTAGCAACAGCTGTCTTACGTTACCAGCTTTGGTAAAGACACAGGCCTCTTTCCTCTGCTCTAAAACAAGGATCTAAAATAGAGACAGGGTGTTAGTTGATACTTCAGCAATGATCTTTTCTGAGATTAATTATCCTAAATACCAGCAGCCCAGGTAAAAACAGCATCTCATTAACACACTCTCCACTACACAGCAGATATTTTTAATGCAGTCAGAATTTCTCTTTAAACAGTGATGTGATGTCTTTGTTGATCCTTCTTTCTGTCCCATAATGCTTTTGTTTGTTTGTTTTATTTTTTTGTTTGTTTTTTACTTTCATGATATGTGAATTCCAGCTAAGACTTGCATGAGAGTACCTCAGGGTTCGTTTAAAAAGACTTCAGCACACATCAGTTTGAATGTATTTCATATATATCAGATATGGGAAAAGATATGGGTTATTAAAAAAAAAAGAAACAAAAATCTGAAATTATCTTGTTGCTGAAAAACAAAAGTGACAGTTTAGATGCTTGGTGGGAAACTTTGTCAAGTGCATGACAATACAAATTTTTTTTTCGATTTACTTATCTGTAGTTTGGCTTCTGTTGTTTTCTATAGTTCCTGCCTTTTCTGTGATAATTTGTTTAAGGAGCATCTAAACTGGGCTTTGCAAATTTGTTCCTTTGCACAGTTTAAGATTTTGAGAGCTTGTTTAAAGCCTCAGCTTTATGTAGCACATAAAATAGGAAGTTTTTGTTTACAAACTTGTCCAGTACACATTGTAGGTTAAAATGTTGCTGACTTTGGTGAAATTTTGCCCCCATTATTCCTGGCTTCAGCTTAGCTGGGTTTCAGCTGTTAAGGAATGGCTCAGTTTATTAATTTCTTTTGCTTTCTATGAGTGCAGATATATGAAATAGCCAACAAGTCAAAAATAAACAGTATGTGTATAAAAGTATTAAAGACTGCAGTGCATCTGTCTTGGTTTGATCTCAGCCAGCTACCAAGCCCCATGCAGATACTCACTCCTACACCAGTGGGGTGGGAGCGAGATGGAATAGTGACAGTGGATTGATACAAGAGACTTTAATAGCTAAAGAAAAAATCGTGCGTGAACACGAAGCAAAATCAGGAATGTCTTCACTGCTTCCATGGGTAGGCAGGTGTTCAGCCATATCCAGAGGGCAGGACCCTATCATGTTTAATGGTGACTTGGGAAGACAAATGCTGTCACTCCAAATGTCTCCTCTTTCTCCCACCTTTATATGCTGGGCATGACACTGTATGCTTTAGGATATCCCATTGGTGTTTGGGGTCAGCTGTGTCTCCTCCCAACTCCTTGAGAACCCCTAGCCTCCTCACAGTTCAGGTGGGATGAGGAGCAGAAAATCTTTAACTCTGTAAATGCTGCTCAGAATATCAAAAACATCTGTATTTTATCAACATTGTTTTCAGCATAAATCCAAAACACAGCCCCAGACTTCGAAGAATGTGATCTCTACCCCAGCCAAAACCAGCACAGCATCTGTTACTATTTTAAAGATTCACTGCCAAATATTATTGTATTGTTTTATGCTTCATAAACTCATGACTTTAAGCAAATAACTTCGACAAACTCAGCAGTGCTAAAGAATTCATTGTGAAGGGTGAACTTTTCTGTAATTATTCTGTCTTTAATGTCTAACTCAGACAAATAGTGTGATTTTTATTTAGCATTCTCATTCTTTCATTTGTTTCTCTCATACCTGACGGTTGCTATTGTGCTTTGAAAGCAACTGTTGTCATATTAATCATCTGCAGGTGATTTGTGTGTTTAGCTCACTTTTAAGTAAGGTAGGAAGAATAAGATACACTAGTATGTCCATTAAATAGAATGGCAAGAAAATAGAAAATTTCTGAGGGAAATGGGACCTGGGCTGTTAGTGAGCTGAATGAGTAGCCACGACTTCTCTTTGTGATTTATGTTGTTTTAATGAAATAAGTACATTTTTTTTTGCATAAGGCAGAAGGAACATTTGATCTGTCACTAATCCTGTAGATGTTTCAGGAGACTAAAATAACTCCAGCACTTTTATAAGAGGAAAAGGAGCTAAGTATCTAACTACAGAATGGAGATTTTTGCTTTCCCTGCCAGTATTTTTTTCTCCTGTGTAAGACAAGAAAAGCCTTTATACTTGTCAAGATACTAGAATTTAGACTGATGCCAAACTAAATCTAAAGATTTCCTGGTTCTGTGTTTCAACTGAGTTCTTTAAAGAGAACCCTGAACACTGGAAGGCAGAAAATTATTAATTTACATGAAGTGTATTGTACTGAAAATGATCCTGCGAATAGTCGTATAAATAAAGAATGCTTTCTCATATATCTTGAAAGATTTCTATCCCTACTTGGTCTTAATGAAATAACTGAACATGCATCTTTGTAATAAAATAATGCTTATAAATGCATTGGTTTATAATTGCTTTATAATAATTACTTTATGAATGTGTGGATAAGTTTCAAATTTCTTTTTTAGTTCAGGCCAATTAGATTCTCATATTCAAGTGTAATTGTCACTCTGAATCTCTGATCTACCCAACACCAGGAATAAGGGCAGAAACTTCTTTAGGTACTGTGTTTAATCTGGAATTTATTACTATTTGATTTTTTCATTAAATTTCAATTTCTGGAGTCACAAATATACAGAAAATTATTCCAGAAAATTTATATAAAGTGTTTTAGTACTTAAAGTTCATAAAAATCTAATGAAAAGACACTTGAATAAATATTATTCAGTGGTGAAAGACCAGGCCCTACTAAGCACTCAGATATTAGAAGAAGCATCTTTTGAGTTTTCTAATATCTCATTTCTGCTTCTTACCAAATTCCCTATTAATATATAGTTTCCATTTTGATCCTTAATTATATTTCAAATAGACTAGCAGAAATATTTCAAAATTCAAATTACAGTTTTTCAGTATTGTTGACTTTTTTGCTTCAAATAAATAGCTGTAACCAAGATATTTTCTTTAAATCACTTCTGTATGAACTGTCCAAGTAATTCTGAAAAGTGAAATCAAATATGTGAACACTTAAAGAGAGAAAAGTTGGAAAAGTAGTTAACTTCCTGTACTTAAGCTGAGAGAAAAGGCAAAAACCTCTCAAACCTCAAAATCTCATTCTACTTCTCCAAAATTTTCTTGCAAGTGGTGCAATCCTGCTATTCAGTGCAGTTTTTCAGTATTTCCTATTGTACTCAAGACCCAAAATAGATATTAATCTTCTTCTGTTTAATGACAACAGGCATTTGGAAAATCCAGACAAATACTTTACCTGTACTTTTAGTAAAATACATGAAAAAATATCACACTAATTTTTTTTTCCCTTACTGACTTACAACCTGATCTTTCATCCATCTCTCTAGTTAGATTTTCCAGGTAAGTTCAAGGCTTCTAGGGCTAATGCCAGTTTTCCAGAGATCTTGAATGGTTACAGGAAGTACTTTTTATTATAAAAAAATAATTTCTGTCCCCATTTTCGTTAATGCTTTATCTGTTTTCATAACACTGCTGTTGAAATCAGCTCCCACAGCATTAACTACCTTCTTTATCATGCTGAGAAATGCTGCTCTGTATGGACCTCTTTAAAAATTGTTTCATAAAATTGTTCCTGACTGCAGAGAATAAAGTGTGTTCCAGAGAGAATTTAGAGATTTGCCTTTCTGTTTCATTTAACGATCCATGGCTGTATAAATCTTTAGCAGTGTAATTAAAATAGTGTTAGCATAGTTAAAAATAAGTAAAACAAAAAAATGCTCCCAACATTAGGACTTCTTTCCTCGCCTTTGATTGCATGATCATGAAAGATTTCTCACGGGGTATCTTCCTTTTATTTATACATCAAAATAAATAGTTCAGCCTTCATTCTTTATACTGTTTTCTTCCTTAAACTCATTCTTGAAATGACAAGCAGGGACAGTAAATTGCTGCTTAGTGGTTTACTGGGATTTACGCAGTGCTGTTATAGTGGAATGCAGTATTGCCTTCCATATTTCAAGGCAGGCTTTTAGAGTAGTTAGAATTTACCATTTTGTATTGTAGAACACTCAAATGCCAAAACTAAGGTAGAGACACCCTTTGTACTCAATACACTTGATAAGTACAATGGTCTTTCTCCAAGGAGCTGACAGTCTAGAAAACACAACATTAGTAGAAAACGAGACAAATAAGAATATGAGCAGGAGAAAGTTGGCAGCTGGTAGCAACTGTGTGAAATACAGACAAGTCCTAGCCACTCCCCACTGGGAATGTTGGTCATGGCTCATGTTTTCTAAGCCACTGAAGCTCTTATACTCCTCTCTATTCTTCTTTATTATTCCTATTTGAGGAGGCAATAAAAATATAATATGTAACACTGCTTTAATAAAGTAAGTGTGAGAGTGGGCAGGAATTTACCCTGCTTAAACCAACAGCTCTAATCAGGAGCATGATTTCAGTTTAATTTCAGTTTAAGTGTACACTGATTGATTGTGGACATGCGGTCAACCTACACCCAAAGATATTTGGTGTTTTCTTGGCAATTACAGCAGCGTTGTTTCTTTCTCTGCTCTTTGTATTAATGGGTGACTTGAGGCTAAATTTTGTCTTCAGTATGATCCGTACAAGCTCAGTATTTTCAGAGGAATCTGCGTTTGGAATCTGAGGGGAGCTCTGCAAGCAAGTCTGTCGGTGATTTATGATAAGAAATAGAATCTACCTCACTTCCACTTACCTGTGTGCTTCTTAAGGACTAAAAATGGTAGTGAACAGTAAAAATTACACTTTGTGTCTAAATACAGAGTGAATCATATCTACTATAGCTTTCAGATAAAGCAAATTATTGGTTAGAGTGAGATTTTCCACAGTACCCTTGACTTTAGCAGGAGCAGAACTAAGCCAGCAATGTGTACTGATCAAAAAGCTCACCTGTTTGTGATCTGGTTTGGATGGCTTGTTACTACTTTTTTTCCTTCTAACTTTTAAGAGGATCAGTTGGCAGTCACATTAGTTAGTGTTTATAACATAAACATCTTAAAGTTGCAGGGCAGTAGAAGAAAAGGCTTTATAGCAAATTGGTTCTATTGCATGTGTGGGCTTTTCTGTGTCCTTAAAAATTCAAGTTTAAAAACTCGTAATGTGTGCAAGCAATAGATAGAACATTGTTGTGCTATCAACACTTCCAGCACAAATCCCAAACACAGCACCTTACTGTCTGTTACGAAGAAAATTAACTCCAGTCAGCCATATTGAATACAGCTTTTCCATTTGAAATGCTGCTATCATATAGAATGTGAGATTTTACTTAGTTTAGTTGTAGTATGATTTCATATATGTATTTTTAATAATAATAACAGTAATGTTTTTAATAAGGAAATATAGTGCAGTATAAATGTCATGCTATTTTTTATGTTACGGTCTTCTTATGTGTTAGCAGAGAATGAAAAAACAATAAACTGATAACTTTAAGCAAAATCGTGGGGTTTAAAAAATGTTTTGGAAGCTTCTTAAAGTTGCTATTAAAATAAATATATTTGCTTCCTTTCAAACATTGAAAAAAGATCCAGTATTTAAAGGAAAAAAATGCACATTGGATGCTTCAAAATTACTGCAACAGGTAGTTGCTGGTCATTTTTTCATATGCCTCCATTATTGTAGTCTAAACTGATCAAATGTTTTGCAGCTCCAGAATCTGTGTGGGCTGATCTGTTCTTGAAAGCAAATGTATTGTTTTGTCTTATACAAACACTCCTGAAGTATGTTTTTACCTCTTGAAGCTGAAGATGAAATCTGTTTTGTGGCTCTTCAGGCTTTTCCTCTGTTCAAGTAGTGTTACAAGGTCACTTCAAAGTAGTCATTAATGTAATCTATAATAAGTCTCATCTAATTTTTTAAAATTGCTTATAAAATATTAACACAAGAAATAATACTCTGCCTTGATCCTTTTGCAATGGACTTAATGACTGGACAGGAGGTGATACAGCTCATCATAGAACAATTCAGGTTTTGATGATACCTAAGTACACAAGGAGTTCCTTGAACTTCAGAGCTAAGGAAGCTTTTTGAGCACATCTGTGTCTTTTGGTTAGCTGTGAGCTCTGATTTGATGTTTTGTTGATGGGTATAATGACAAAAATTTTGTCTTCTATGGGTTTGCAGATCGCTTACCGCATGAGCGTAAGGCACAGCCTTTGCCTCACTTTGAACTCAGTTCCATCCAGCTCTATGTGTTCTCCAAACATCAAACATCTTACTGGTCTTTGAAATAGCCTTCTCTTTCAAACTGAGTTGAAGTCAAGCTTTGAGGTCAACAGTTACTAGGGAAAAAGACTGCACAAGGTAGATGATCACCTTGCCTTGATTCCCTATGAAAGGCTTGGAAATTACATGGCCCCATGGGTCATCTATGTCTCCTCACACAGAAGGCCAATTAGAGCAACAAGGACATACAAGGAGCCTTCTCCAGAGCCTGTGTGACCCAAGCAGGGTGATTGTGAATTTTCTGGACCAGTTCAGTGACAAGGTTCTCCTCCTCTTCAGGACTGTCTTTGAATGGTTTTGTAACTCCTTTGCAATGTCATGGATTTCGGTGGCTTTCTCCCTGTTTCTCAAGCTTCCCACGTATCATCAGAAAACTTTAAAACATGTTGCTCTATAGAGGAGTGTGGTAAGGAAAGAAATTTATGCTGAAAATGCTCTTACTTGCTGAGTTGCAGCTATTTAGCCTAGAGTGTTTGACCTCAGCCACCTTCTTTTCTTGTTTTATTTCTTACTCACATTGAGCAAACAAAATAAACAGTTGACACTTTCACATAATGCAAATGCAAATTATATGCTTTAATAGGGAAGAAATCTGTTTCATAAATCTTTCATGTTTTTATTAGGATACATACGTATATATGTGTGTGTGTATTTTATTAAAACTCATTTAAAATATGCCTTCCATTTTCAGCCTACTTAGCTTGGTAGTAGCATCAGTATATAAAAATTTTCAGGAGCACAAAGAGCCAATTGCAAGCATGTTCACTTGATAGATTTAGATTTTCTGTTAACAGTAGAACCATCAGTTTATCTGTGATTACCACAGGTTATCTGTGGGGTTTTTTAACTGTTACATATCTGTGGTTTGGGATTGTGAGTCAGAAGAAAAATACTACACACTGGGAGGAAACCATGCAATCCCTCTTTCATTTCAATACTTGTAGCAATTCATAGTTCTGTCAAACATAAGTTCTTAAAAAAAGACAAGGAGGAGACAAGTCTTCTGTCACTTTTCCTAGATTTGAAGTCACAGTTTTGTTCCAACAAGGATGAATTTAGAACAGCTGACAACTATAGCAAAAATATGTTTCCATCTACCTTTGGAGATCATAATCCTGCTACTGAAATAAGGAGTGGGTAGCACTAAGAGAAATACTGTCACCCATGACTTACTCTACTACCAGGAAAGTACACCATGGCATACACAGTGTAATTGCACACCATTTGCTCACTAATCACTGTTTTCCAAGCTGATAGACCATCTGCTGATGAGAGAAACTCATTCTCATTGTTTATTGTCTATGTCAAGTCATCAAGAGAGAATTAGATCTTCTTCACCTGAGTGTTTTTACCCAAGGAAAATTCACTGAAGCAATGCTTAATGCAATATTAAAAGAAATACTATATAGACTATAGAGAATTGTTCAAAAATGATAATAAGAATAAACATGTTTCTCAGAAGTTAAAGAAATATAGCATTAGTTTTGAAAAAGTTATTTCTCAATCATTTATTGAGGAAAAAAACTGATGGGTAGCAGAAATCCAGAAAAAGCCCTTTTTTTTCTGAAAGAGAACAATTTGTTGCTGTTTTTACCGGCAATGAATTCTTGCTGTCTTTTTTTTTTTTTTGTTTTTGTTGTTTTCTTCTTATGTACTGGAAATATTGTTTCAGATGGTATAGCCTTAGGCTGCTCCTTATTACCTTGCTTTAAATACTTATTTTTATGATTGAGTGAAAGTGGTATTTGGAAGAAATAGAATTTTTTCTGTGTAAGTTGTAAAACTTCATCTCAGTTACTCACATAGGTACCAGATACTGTAAATGCGTAACTTTGTATATAAATAAGAAAGTGGATATAATTAAAACCATGTTTTATGTCATGTCCCAGCATGATGCAAGACAATGCTTTTTTGTTTTGGTAATTTTTAGACCCAGGAGACTGCATTCTCAGTGTAGCATGTCCAGTGAATTGTCATGTTGCCTAAAATAATCAACATACTTAAGCGGACAGGCTATCTGCAGATTTCCAAGGTATCCAAGTACTTTACCAGATGCCAGAAATCACAGCATATTTTTCTAGATAAATGTGTTCATATATGAAATTTAAAACACTGATGTTTGGTGGTTTTATTGCCTAAACACCTGACATTTCACCTGACATTTGCTGTTTGTGAAACTCTCTTCTTACTCACGACAGTATTTAGATATTTCTTTAATGGAAACCTCAGTTTTCCAGAAAGTCCTAATACCATGTCTGGGTGGGAAGATAGAGAAGATGGTTATTATATACAGCAACTATTGTCTCTAAACTTTGCAAAAATAAGCACTTTAAAGTCCAAGCATATAAATCACATTTCAGATGGGTTTTTTCTTCCTGAATTGTCTTGCTTTAGTTACAAGTTGTTTGTGATTTACACCATGTAGCAGACAAGGGAGTTACAAAATTTAAAAGTAATTTAAAATTCAAGCCATTTTTAGGAAAGTGTCACTAATGAAGTTAACAACTGTATTGTGCACTCCTGGAAGAGCAGCTAACTAACGGAGAGCAGAATTATAAACCATGGAATGGACGGGTTTGTAATGTGAGTGCTGACACTAACAGAGCTGTAGTGCAGGAGTGGTGTCACTGTAATTATCTCAGTGCTAGTACAAATCATGTTTTATTATTCTTTTAGCCTCTGCAAGAAGAGATGGCTTATTTCTTTCAGGTATAATTGCATTTGTCACATTTTTTGATATTGCAGAAATGATACGAGCATGAAAAGGCAAGACGACTTTCAGAGCACTTAACTCATGTTGTTTGGAATGTCATTAGAGGGAAGAGATGATGGGGGAAAAAGTAGAAAACAAAAACAAAGCTTTCAAGTTTTCAGATATTTTCCATCATTCTTTTAGGATTCCTTTTCAGAAGAAAAGAATGGGATGATGGGTACAGAAAAGGTGTTCTCTCATGGGTGTATCAGAAGGATGACATACAGGGAGGAGGGAATCTCTACAAATCCTCTCATGATTGTTCTCTAAATGAAGAGAGAAAATTCTATTTTTTTTCCTCAGGAGCAGATTATCAGAACATGCCATGTCTCTGCAAGGATGTGTTTTGTTAGGCTCAGGCTCAAGCTCACAGACCAAGTACAGGGAGTAGTTGTGCCTGGAGGAGCAGAGCTGGGTGCATTAGTGCTCCACAATGCTGAATTTGTCCTCTTAGTATGAGCGTTGACTCAGACTGCTCTAGAGTGAAACTGCAGAGATTTTCTTCACATTCGAGATTCATGATATGTAAGCTGGGAAAGAAATGATGATGGGGCAACCAATGTGTTCATCTGCTGCCAATACAAAATTATTGCCTACATTTCTTTGTCTAATTTTAATTTTCCAAATATAAGGAAGACACAGACAGATGAGTTCAGAGGAGGACTGCCAGGATCACCAGTGGCTGGAGCATGTGCTCTGTGTGGGGAGGCTGAGGGAGCTGGAGTGAATAAGTCAGGAGGAATTGTCTCCAGAGGACCTAAGAGCTGCCTCTCTGCTGTCTCAGTACTTCAGTGCTCTCATATATCTTTGTTGTTAGCATCAAGCAAGCAGTGAATTTAGAAGTGATTTAGGTATGACAAGAAGTGCTCACAGGTGTAGAAATACTCTTAGTTCTGTCCAGCATACCCCATTACTAGGGCTTTAGATTATACAGAAACCCAGCATTTGAACCTAAGAAATTAACAAAAGGGGAAAAAAACCCTTTTTTTTTTTCTCCCACTATCAAAAACTGGCATTCACAACAGAGAGAGGAATTAATGAAAGTGAAACCAGTATAAAGAGCTATTTATATGGTATAGACTTGGTTGCTTTCATGTAAGAGCTGGCAAGAGAAAACTGCCAGACAAATCACTTGTAATAGCAGATATTCATTGCAATGAAGAAACTAGAACATTTTAAAATAATATATTATTCATTTGCATTTTTGAGGTATTAGGAATGCTGTAATCTCAAAACACCTTTTTAGTCAGACAAGGAAATGAATGGTAGTAACAGGAGGCATCTATTCATTTGAACTTTCTATTGCAAATGGCATCACAAGAGATGAATTAACTGGTACCAGAAACATTGATAGCTATGTTCTGGGGAAGGAGACTCAAAAATAATTTCTGAGAAAACAGTTTGACTTTTTATTTGTCACTGAAGAATGTGATTAATCATTGAAGTACTTTGGAAACTATAAAAGATTCTGTGAATGCATTGCCAGCATTGCCATTTCATGCTTGTCATGTTTGGCTTAAAGGTGCTGCTGGAACAACAGTGGGACAAATTCCTTCATTCCAGTCAGGGAGGGACGGAAAAGGAGAAAAAGGATTTTCCTAGAAAGGATTCCCACTCAACTATGTCCCCTGCATTCCTCCAAAACCCACATGAGCAGACTGTAAGGTGTACAGTTTCAGAGGGAGGCACTCAGTAAAAGAGCTTGTTTTTTTTTGACTGAGAGCACTTAATGTTGCTTGTAGATTGGTGTTAAAATGTTCTTATCCTTCTAAGACCAGAAGCTTCTTTAAAGAATCAGAAAAAAAAGCTTTTGCAGGGTAAATAATTTAATCCTGAATGTTCACATGTAAAATAGGTTCCCTAAAAGCACCATTTTGTATTTTTTTTGTTTTATTTGGGTTTTTTTGTTTCCCTTTTTTTTTGTTGGTTTTTTTTTTTTTTGTTTGTTTGTTTGTTTTTGTTTGTTTGTTTTGTTTTAATTTTTTGCACTTTGGGGACTACCACCTAAATTTAGAGCCCAGTCAAAAACATTGAAAGCCATTGGAAAAGCCTCTCCAGCTCAGCTGTTTCTCTGATGGTGTTTGTTTAAAGATGCTTGCTCTCTTTACCTACATATCTTCTTACACCTTCGAAACAGGGGTTTTATTCCTGTATTTCCACATTTTCTGGAAGCAGAGCCTCACAGGTCCACTTTTCTTTCCAAATTTCTGTATAGAATTAAAGAAACTATCTATGAAATATGAATACTCGAAACCAGATGTTTATTGCATAAAGAACACACACGTGTGCTCACACATAGGAGGATCTTTTAAGATGAGTAATTCACATGACATAGCAACTGGCAAAATATTGCTAATTTTACCATCATCAGCATGGGAAAGATTTGTGTTGCGTAGCCAGTGTGCCAAGATTGCACAAACTGACAAACAGATCATTATAAGAAATCTAGTTTATTAATGTGTAGTACTGTCCTGTACAAAACCAAACCAACAGAGTCACACTAGACTGTGTGTAACATTAGGCTTTTATAAAAAGAAAACTTTTTTTCCCAATGGAAATATGCTTTTAAGTTTTTATTGTAAACTGTGTCCTTATGGAAAGCTGGGTTACTATCAGCTCCAATCTTATCCCCTCTCCTTCAAAAAAGCATGTATATGCCCTTTTCCTGTGAAAGAAAATAAAAACCAGGTTTGCTTACAGGTTAATTTCTTGGTAAAGGATGATGGAGATGTACTGATGGGGTGTAGAACAAGTTACTTAGTGCATTTAAGAAAGGCGTCTGAGCAATATTATAACTGCTACAACCAAGGCTTGGAACAGACTAAAGAGAGTTGTAGAGGTTATCTTTAATTCAAGTTACAGTGTTGTTACACCAGCAGCACTTATGCTTGGTCTTTTCTGGCAGTCACTGTTAACTTCAGTTGTTACTTGAAGAATTCTTTAGTAGTCTGGCAGTAGTGGCTTCAGTGTTGCTAAGGGTCAAGCTTCAGTTTCAAATAGCTTGGGTTTTTTCCCCCCAGTGTGCTAGTTTGACTGCTCTCAGTGTGTGCTGTTGTAAAGGTGGTTTTTATATGTGTAAACCAAAAAAAAAAAAAAATTCTGGAAGTTACTTTGAGATTTAATTGCTTCTTCTTCCCTAACTGTGTAGTGGGTTTTTATCAGTGTGATTAAATAGATACAGCAATGTAAAATGTAGTATTTTTCTACTTCTCTCCCTCTCACCTTTCTTTAAATGATGCTTTTGAACTGTGTTTTTGCAGCTATGGTAGACACATCCAGTACACAGTACATTAATGATACCTACATCTTGGATGTAACATCCCAAAACCAGACTCCAGTTTTTACAGGAGAACAAGACTGGGCAGTTTTGAAGTACTTTGAGGAAGTTTTTCCCTTAAATCAGAGATTCTATTGCCAGCTGACCATAATCACGGGTCTTGCAGTCATCAGTGCTCTTTATTTTTTACAGAGAGTGATTACATCTGTAATGGTTCATTACTTATATTTAGTTAACTAGCCTGAAGGAGCTTTTTTCTCATTTATCACATTTCTGTGTTTAAAATAAATGATGTTTAAGGAAAAGAAATACTAACACTCGAGTGTTACCTATTATATAGTACTCTTTGTATATGGAGACTGCATTTATGTTATAAAGTGAAAAAACGAGTCACTGAGGACACTAACGACAACAAAGTTTGTTGAGTTTTGGGGACGTATTTTTTTTTTTTATTCAAATGAGATCTCTGTGGAAACAGGTACTAGTCTGAAGTTATTATTAAAAATAAATAGTTCTCAAATATAATAGCGTGACATTAATGGCATATCAGGAATTTGATGATGCATTGCAAAGATTTGCATTTATTTTAGATTTTTATGTGATATGTTTAGTTTTACTGAAGACACTGGGAGCATTCTTCAGATGCATAAAGATAGGTTCTTTTTTCTAGAATAAAGACTTCACTTACAGCAAGGAAAATGCAAAAAAAAGAAAAGGGATCTGTAGTCTGCTGTGAGTTACTGTTCAAGCTTATTGTAAACATATTCTCTTAACAGTTAATTTCTGCCTGAAAGAAATAATTAGCATCAAGGCCTTTTTCTGCTAACTAAAGTAACCTGAAATCTGTTGAAAAAGAGTCTCTAACATGAATGAGTAAATTACAAGTAATTGTTTGTTCCTCAGTAAGTACACTCTTTCTCATTTTCTGAATAATTGCTTCCTTCATAGTTTTTTAACTAGGAAAATCAGGAGAAAACACAGGCTGTTTTAGTCTGGTGCTATATCTGTATGTAAGAAGTGTGTCAGAAATATCAAATACTCCATTCAGGGCTTGAATGGTGAAAATACATAAACTTTGATTCACTAATGTGTAACTTCACTTTCTCTTCAAGTTTCTTGATTTTCTGGCTGCTGTAGTCTGTTAATTATTTGAGAAAGGAGCTGAGTTGTAGTTAGTGGTTTATCAGCCAGTACAACGGCTTACAGTGAAAACCAGCACATACAGGCCCAGAAGATACTGTGATACACCTATTAACTGCTCACCTTAATTTTTAGGCAATTTTTAATTTTAATGTTTCTGTAAAATTCATTTATTACTGTTACATAACTTAGAGGGAAAATGAGGTACTCTGTTTTGGTGGGGAACTGATCATGGGCACATCCTAAATTTTTCCAAAATGGCAGGGGGCTGGTTAGGACCAGCACTAACAGTACTTCCAATAATTATTATCAACTAACTTTGCAGTAAGTCATAAAGGAAAATAGTGTACTGGTCTTAAATTAAAAGAACATTTAGAGAAAATTAAAATATGATGAGAAAACAAAGAAGAATTGTACCGTTTTTCCTTCCACGCAACAGAAGGCCAATGGCTATTTTGAAGCTTTAAGGATTTTTTTTTGAGGAGTGTGGTTAGAAGAGGTAGTAGATTTCATGCGAATTGTTAATACTGTGTTATTCTGGCATCCAGTGTATTTGTCAAGTTTTAAATGAAATTTTCAACTCAGGAAGTTTAAGGTCATCATTTGACATACATCTTGTGTTAATTCAAAAAACAGTGAAAAGTGGTTGTTATTGTATCCATCTGTAGCAATGGAAAGCAATTTTAGTGGGCTTTGGAATAAATACATATAAGATGATACACATTTTTCAACCAAGTCTGACATCTGACTTCATGAATAAAAAAGACCCTATTAATCATGAGGTGATAGAGTCACATACATTGTATTTATCATTCGTGTTGGAGACTTAAGTCGTCTCTTGTTAGTATTTTGAGGAAATGAATAGTAATTATACAAAACAAATAAGAAAGTGAAAAATACAGTTAGCTTCTGCGGAAGCTTAAATGTTGGTCTCTAACTTATATGTTACTACTTTACAAATGATAGTGTATGCATGTAGGGAATGTAATTTCTTCCTCTATAATTGAGCAATATGCATATATGAATGTGTATGGGAATAATACTTAATTCCATGGCCTGAAAACAACTTAAGTTAACTATACATTGATGATATCTAAGGATATAGAAATAGTATTTTCAAATAATCTTTAATGGTATAAATGAGCAACAGTTCAATATCACAGTATTTTTTCCCTGCAGTCGACACAGCATGTTGGTGTGTATAACCAGAGTATATGGGTAGGGATCTGTTGTCATTTAGCTGAGAGCACAAGACTATGGATATTTATTGAAATACTCATTTTTGATCTATACCAGATAATTTTGTGGGAAACAATCCTTAATGCTGCATGTACTTTCAAATACCACCTGGCTCATATTTCCCTTGAAGCAAGCAGAATTCATGACTACTGTACATCTATTGTGATATGCAAGTGAAGCTGATTTGTAGATATAGTTTGTAGACTCCATCCAACCTCATTTTGTGCATATTATGCTTAGCTCTTGGGGATTCCTGAATGTTTTACCTATGCCATGAGTATATTGGAGTGGTATCTCTCTTCCAGGAAAGGAAAGGTTCAAATACTTTGCTCATAATGAGCTGATTGCATAAATTACCTTCTAGTCTTTCTAGTGTAAGAGTTTTCTTTTCTTCTTCCCTTTTCACACCCCTTCCATCATTTTCCTTTGACATCCAATGCATTATATTAAGGGATGAAGCTTTTTTGTAAGTGTTAGAAATAATACTATAAAAAATACTGAAAAATAGGGATTTTCATCTTACTAGTCTGAACAGTGTATTCAAAGTCAGAGTATCACAGAATGGACTCCTTTGAGGAAGTTTGAAGGAACAGAGAACTGAAATAGGAAGCTCTAAGTGTTTAACAAACCAGTGGATCCTTAAGTCTTACAGATCTTAGATTCTTTTTTAAAGCTTCCCACCTTTTGTTGATGTATCCTCTTAGTAATGCTTTGCTGCTACTCCGTATTTCTACTCTTCTGTCTTAAAGGTCCTGAAGTATGTCAGTGTCTCTTTCTTAGGTGTGTGATAGGACATTCTTTTAAACCAGATTCCATAAAAATGGCTTAATGGATAACAAGGTGTGGCAGTAACAAAGGGTATTTGCTATTTTTCCTTTTCATTATTTTACAATAGCATATACAAGCCCTATGTGCTAGAGAAGTAGTCTTGCCAGCTCTAGGTTGATATCAATATACACTGTAAGATAGGAGTTATCAATATGTACGACAGCGTGACAGACTTCAGCTATTAGAGCTGAAAACAGATTTAGTACACAATTGAGAGCTAAAATGACATGCAGCAGGGCTGGCAGCATCATTTCCGTAATCCTTTTAAAATATTTTGGAAGATTTTTCTAAATGGTTGTATTTTTCTGAGAGCTGCTGTTTTCTTCTTTCTCTGGCACATACTATGGTTTCTGGTTTTTGGTCTTTTTTTCTAGGGCTTAAGTCTATCAGAAGTCAGTGTTTACTGTTTTGTGTCTTTTTGTGTGCAGGAGAAAGAGAGACTTTTTGAGATACTGTATAGTACAAGTCTGTGTTCAAACTCAATGATCCTCACGGTCCTTCTCAATTCTGTTTGACTATGAAAACTCCCCACATATTTTCATATCATTGGTTAGGGAAATCTAGAACTAGAAATTGAAAATCACCCCTTTTCTCCTTCAAGCCCATCATTGCCTCCATGTGCAGGCAGCTGTAAGCAGCAGACCTGAATGGATTTTGGCAGGGGGAAGAGGCACAGGTGACTGCCTTGTAGCACTCGTGAGCAGGCAGTCACAGCTCTGCATCTGTGTAGGGATAGCAGGGCATCTTCACCTTCCACTGGCCACTGCTAATGCCAGTTATTTTCCCAGTAGGACATAAACTATGAGAGCAATTTTTGAGGCCATAAACTAGAATTCAGTGGGAGCTGAAAGTATAAATAATATATGATGAGTAATACATAATGATACAACGCACAGTCAATTACATTTCCACCAGCTGTCCTGAGTTACAGGACACACAAACCAAATCAGCGATTGTCACCTCAGTGGTAAAGTAGCTGATAATTAACTACTGCAGGATTCTCTCTCGCCTTTGCAGACCTTTCTATACTCTTGCTTAGCATCCCTTTGTGCAGTTCTAAAGACCGTTTGCTGATACTCTTGCTGAAAGTAGCTACCATGGATGATTGGTTTTTCAAGCTGTTAGGACATTATAGGTAAGTGTCTGATGGGTTTTTAGGTGTGTGAGGTGATCTACAAAAAGATTTCTCCCAGTTTAAAGTAGGTTC
Organism: Rhabdornis inornatus; assembly: GCA_013397075.1. NCBI lineage: Eukaryota > Metazoa > Chordata > Aves > Passeriformes > Rhabdornithidae > Rhabdornis > Rhabdornis inornatus. The sequence goes on from VWZS01003929.1 coordinate 1,396,461, forward strand.
ATTCCTTGCTTTTTTAGATATATTTAAAAATTTTACAAGACATCTGCCTATACCTATGCATAGGAAATTACAAGTATGAAATGTACACTCTTAAGCAGTGCCTTGCATGTGATGTGCCAAGTAATCACCAGATGCAGTCCCAGTAATTTCAAGGGCACAGTTTTTCTCTTGGCTTCTTGCTAGTTGTAAAACTTTATAGATGCCAGACTGCCTAACAGGTGTTGCCCTTTTACTTTCTGTATTCATTATATAGCAGACACCTGATTATGTGTTTGTTTTGTCCATCCTTTAGTTAGTTATCCTTCACACACTCTTGTCTTCCCATCTGTCTATTTCAGATAGACTAGTTTGTCTCCTCACGATACCTAGCCCTTCTTTTATGTTTTCCTTACAGGAGATGATATGGATTCTTGTAGTATTGTAGTATTTTATATGTAGTACTCTATTCTATACCACTATATGTGGTATTCTGTCCTGACTAATTATTTGTAGCATTTTTATGCATGACCTATATATGGTCAACTTCATTCTTTACGCTTTTATTCTTATGGAAATGAAAAAAAAAAAAAATTATTTTAAGGACTCAATAATGTATTGTAACAGGAAGAAGAAATTGATATGTTGGAGATTCTTATGTATGGGGGCTAATATTGCAGCATCTGTGGATGGTTTTGGATATTTAGCTACATATGGTAAATTACAGTGCAAAGAATTCATTAGTCCATGGATATAGCTGTTCATTTGTGCATATACTGATAGTCTTACAATATACATCTTTTCTTCTGACTCTGCTCCAGTGTTGTTTACTCTAGTATTTTATGCATCCTCTGTAAAGGAAATGTATTTGTCATTCTCAGGAGCACTGTCAATGCAACACTTTAGTGACCTCCAAAATTCTATCTATCATGGGTGTCCCAATCTCTGACCCTTGAGAGATGCAGGAGTTCTTTACTCCTTATTAGTTCCTGACATCCCACATCCTTCTCTTCACATGGGAGCTTTTCACCACTGAATTATTAGAAAACCTGCCTCCCACCCATATGCAATGTAAACTGCATAAATTAGAAATGAAAATTTTCCTTGTTAGTATTTTTTTAAAATAATTTTCCTCAATTTTAATTTTAAAAAGGTAGTAAAATCACTTGGTAAACATAACCCTTGTTCAGTTGTTGTTTTGAATGCTTCTACCCAAACTGTGCATAGAGTAGTGCTGCCTTAGGTCCTGCAGACAAAAGCCATGACCAATAGGGTTGTATCCCGTACAACTCACCTTGGAGTTGAATTATTAAGTATCCAAAAATGGCTTTTTTTTCTCCCTGAGAGACCCTACTTTCTTCTTGGCTTATTCCTGCTGTGTGTGATAGCACATGAAGACATAGTAATTCTTCCAGCCAAGCTTGTGGATGTCCTGAGGATGACTTGCTCCAATATTTGTGTGTTACTTGTAGGCTATAATTGAGTGTCTCCACTGAATATGTCAGTGCTAACAAGCTGCTTAAAACACCACTGACTTCATAGAGTCATTAGAAGAGGATCTGTGTCATTAGTACATGTGTAACTGGTATTTATTCACTTAAAGAACAGAAAATTACATAAATACGATGAGAAAAAACCTTACATGCACTTAACCATTCAAATAATTAGTGTAATTAAATATGCTTCTTCATGATTATTAGTGTAAAATTATAAAAAAAACCCCAACTATGAAAAGCATTATCAAATGCAAACAGCATATACTTACATAAGGTGCAGTTGTCAAATCCGTCTGTTTCGTAAATATACAAGAAGGTATTGACTTCTCTGATTTTCTCTGTAGGTTCTATATTTTTTTTTTGTGGGAATGACTATTGCTTTATTGTTAAATAGATAACTATTCAAAAGAATCCAAATGCTGAATAGTCTGCATTATGCTGGTGCGGATCACTATAGGCATTTTATTTTATTGTCAATTATTTTAAAGTATTTCTTTTTTGACTAATATATTTAAATTTATCTTATATAGTATAGTACATGCAATGAATATGTGTTTCCTGTATATTATTCTCTCTAATGCACTTCAGATTTTCAGTTGTTGCAACAATGTTTTCGTATTGCAGAATTATACACTAACATCTCTTCATCCCTCAGGTTCAGAGGGATTTCTTTTTTTCTGGCATCTCAACATTTGTTGTCCAAGTGAGTTATACATTCACAGGAGGAAAGTACAAGACATCCATGTTGTCACTACAGGATAGCCCTCAAATTCTAGTAGATGACTGAAGAACTATGTTTTTGCAACATCACTAGACCAGTTTGTTTAGGGAAATGTGAATAAAAACTGAATCTATTTAGTATTAACAAAAGGTAAGATTAACTCATAAAAGTGGGCAGAGTGGGGAGAATGTGATGTTGAGCTGTTTACCCATTTCTCCATTTTTTAATCAGCCTGGATTTTTCCCTTCTTTCTTTCCCTACTTTCTTTCCCTTTTTAAGTTCCATAATGGTTAAACAAGCATTCTTTGGCAGATAAATATTGCTCTCCCAGGTAAGAGGGACAACATTTGATATTGTTTCTTTATGCGTAAGAAAAAAGGAAAAAAAAGTGTTAATATTTCTGTCTAAGATTTTTATGTGATTTATTATTCATAAGTTTTTGTAGTTCTGGAAAAAGAAATCACTATATTGCTTTGATGGAAAGTAATTTGTGGGTTGGAGATTAGAGCAATGGTATATTTCTTTGAATCAAATCTTGCAGATTTATAAATATCAGTATGTCTAAGACCTCATACAGAGTTAGCAATGTCTTTTAAAGATTTATTGTTGCAGTAGCAGCATATTTATGGAAATAATAAGAGGCCATATGTCACTTCTGAACTGCACCTGCAATTTGCACTGTTGTCTGTTCAAGAAACATCTGAATGGGTTTAGTCTATATGCCCTCTGAAACTGAGGTCAGCCAAAAATTGCCTGTCCGTTTCTGTGCCCCATAAAGATTTGGTGACTTCAGAGTTCCTGCCTTTCTAAGTAGGGCAGATCAAAGAGAAAATGATGATGTTGCTAAAGAAACATTATACTTAGTGATAGAAGCCATTAGCAGGAATTTCTTATCCTCTGCATAGTTTCATGACTCTTGGTCTCACAGTTTTTGAGTCCTGCTTTTTAAGCCATGCTAAAATAATTTTCTACCAAGCAAACTGATCCACTGAGTAGTTACTTACCTTGAAAATAGTATCTTTTTTCGTAATATATATTTAGGAACCTCTTATAGCTTGATGTACTTTTTATTCTTTTCTTGATTATAGCAAATGAGATATACTTTCATTTTGGAGAAATAAAGATAAAATTTTCAGCATTTGATATGTTCAACTGATACAGCAAGAATGAACTGTCCTCATTCCATTTTGAGCCTAGAAAGATTTGTTGACAAGTAGTCTGTCACATTATGTCATATCACAGAAATTTCCATCTTGTATAATGATCTCCTGTTATTACAGGAGGGTGAATGCAGCAGCAGGACATTTCTACATAATATTTGGTTCTGTGTAATATTTACTTCCTCTGTATAAACTTCAGAAATCTTTTCCACAAATATTATTTTTCTTTTTAAAAATTTTAATTCCTCATACCTTCAGTGCCTTCTTAACAGGGTTTGTTTCAGTGGGTGTTATAATTGGGTGAAATTAAGCTAAACCTGCCATTTGTCTTTAAGGCAAGATAACCACTTATACAGTTTTCAGTTGAATTGTGGTCACTGGAGCATTTTGCTGCTTCTGATTAGTCCCACAGAGTGTGAGCATCCTCATCTTGTCAGTTCAGAGGAGTCATTAAAGCCTTGGTAAGCTGTGATGATATATGAGCTATGGGTATGTAAATTCCCTGTTAGCAAATGCATTCTTCATCTTGTCAATTTTTTGCTACCTGCTGCTTGCTCTGCAGGTAACCCTGTGCAGCTGATTGAGGGAAAAATATGGAAAGTAGATTGCTCGTAAAGGAATAGTAGAGGTGATTCCTACATGTCCATAATTAGGCTTCTTTGGAAGACTTTCTATTAAAACTGATTTTCATGTTACTTGGATAGAATAATAATCCAGTCTGCTTTGCTGTCTCTACCTTACCACAGAGAAAGTTATGATTCTACCTAACATTAAGGCAGTTTTAGGATAGAATAAATAGCACTGAAGTGGCAAGTTTGAAATGTACATTATATATTTTTGTATTATTGTATGCTCAAAATATGATTTTCAGAGTAAATTCTCAGATGTTGTAAAGTATTTAACATAATTTCTTGTCAATTACTAACTCAAAATATAGCTGAGACTTCCACTGGATTGTGTTGGGTTCTCTGTAGAAGTTCGGCAACATAAAAATATTCCTGCTATACTTAGCAGTGACCTTCTGTATAAATAATTTGTTTACAGCTGATGGAAATAGGTTTTCCTCTTGCCCATAATGATGCTCGCACACACAGTGAGTAAACAGTGATACTACTAATGCAGAGCCATGCAATCAGCCCTTTATTTAAGTATCACCATAATGACAGCATAACAAAGGCTATTTCCTGTCAGAATTACACCATCTAAGTTTAATTCAACAGGCCAGTTGAGGGAGTTGTTTTTTTTTTTTCATTACTACAGGTTCTTTTCCTTTTTGCTTGTTTCAGATTCTTAGAAAGAAAGAAATTCATGAGCATTTTAAACACATTTTGGGCATTTTCCCAAAATGAAAAACAAGTACGTAATTCTGATGACTACCACTTGCTTACTAACCTCTAAGATTGTTTCTTGTGAAGGTAACTTTTGTGAAATTCACAATTATTAACAAGTGAAAGTAAACAAAGTAGAATTATGTTCAGCTAGGAAAAAATGACTGTATAGTTCACTCCTAATTGGCCACAGTATGTGCTTTTAGCATTCATTCACTTATCAGTATGTTTTATTTAATGAAATCTAGATGATTGTTTTTTTCAGCTGAACTATGAGGCACACACCTACCTGGTTGGTCATAGGAGAGTCTCAAATGGCAGGTGAATATGTTACAAGTGCTCTTTATAGGTACTGAGACATTCCATACAATTATTAATGAATCAGAGTAGAATTATTTCATGGTGATCAGCAGATCAATTTGAGAAGATTTTCTTAAAATACTTATTCTGTACAAAGATTGTTCCAGTTCCCAGTGTGAGGGGTTTTTCACAGCTGCTGATTTTTTTCTAGGACTGTGTATGAGTGACTATCCATCAATCATTTTGCCTAAGTAGCAGAGACAGCTATTTTTTACTCTATTTGGGAAAAAAACCCTAAACCAGTTTGGAAATCCCAAATTTTTGTTAAAAAAGTAATTGAAATGAAAATTTGCCTGACTACATTCTTTCCTTCAGTTGATTGCTTTAAATTAATAGCAGTGCACATGTATATTTTTCTCTCAAAATCTTGACATCTGTATTGGCTGAAGATATACTAACAGCTTTTTTTCGTGCTCAGTTAGTTATACATTAAAAGCATTTCTATCAAACAGTAAATATCTAATGTGTAGTTTCTGAAAAAGTGTTCTTTGTGGAATTAGATTCCATGGCGTCCTGTTGGGTGTTTTGGAAGTTGTGTTTTATTTTTTTGACCAAGCTTTGTGTTGTGGAACATGGGATCCATTAGCCACATATTGAGGTTAGTATATGGGTTGGTCAGAAGAAGAGGTGGTGAATTTTTTTTAGATATTATGAAATGTTAAGTTCCTAATAGGCACAATAATTGACAGTCATTAATCAGAATCTGAAAAATGTGGTTTTAATGCACACTATGCCAGTATTTAATATTTACTATTTTTAATATTTAATATTTATAGGGGAGGTTCACGTGGGACAGCAGTTAATATCAGGTTATGCAGTACTTCAGATCTTATGTTAATCTCTTTGTGAATGTGTCAAACAAATGTGGCTTGAAAACAGATGCATGAATTTTGCCTGAGTGGTTGAGGAAAAAGCTGCTGAACCCATACCCAAGAGAAATCTGGTATCCTTTGATTTCTAGAAGATTCATTTTTTCTCCTAATTTTTACTACCAACTGTCCAGTTCTCTTTGGATAAAGGAGCTTGGGATATGAGCGTGTTAGAGCACGATATTATGCCAATGGACTCTGGAATAACTTAAAGACTCATTTAAGCCCTGACAGTAAGAACTGTCTCTTTAGACAGAACTAGTCTGTTATATGAGTAAATGCTAGAGGATATTGCCAGGCACTTGAGGCAAACTGGCCATACTGTCAAATTGTCAAATGTTTCCTGACTTATTTTTGACTTGGAAACAGGACAGTATTTCACTAAAATTTAACTTCTATTAGTTTTCAATTCAACAAATGTTGAAAGATTTCTTGGGCTTGTGTTCTGTGCAAATTCCATAAAACTGATCTGTTTACATCAGATTAAATGCTTTCTGTGACAAGTCTTTATCATCTAGCATCATCTTACATGAAAAAGGAAAGTGCTTCTTCAGATGAAAAAATGAAATTGATATTTTCAGACAGCTTATAAAATTATTTCCAGTAACTTTTGCTGTGTGAAAATTCAGCAGTGATATGTAGTTTTTCCAATATTTATATATCACTAGGTCCAATGTTTAAAGCAGCATATTTAAAAATTAGGTTAATTTCTACAGTTGTTACATCTGCATGTTGGTATGTGTGCATGTGCACTTTGATACAGCAAAGAATTGTCATTTTCTTGTGAGTCCATTTGTAGTAGTATACTGAACTAGGATCCTGTTGATTGAGTTGTTTTGCAGTTTCCATTGTAAACTCTGATGATCACTGCCTCTCTTTGTTGGTGGTACTGTTGCTTGTGAGTAGCAAATGGAAGAGAAGAAGTATGAGAATATACAGAAGATCCTACACAGGGTAGAAGTGTTCCAGGATACAGAGCAGCCCTCTATCTGCATGCCTTGCCCCAGGGAGCTCAGGCTGGTGAAGCATCAAACCTTGCTCTTGGCCTTCTCAGCATCCTTCTTGTGACTACAGAAATGCAGTTGTGACATGATTAGATGATACTGCAGTTTTAGAAGTAGGTCATAGCCTTAAATGTAGATTCACAGAGGAAGCATAAAATTGGTGCTTTTGGTGCTTTTGGCAGGCAGTACCTTTGGACTGTAAGTAGCATGAAGGAAGACCCCATGTAGTGCGAAGTATTTGAACAAGTCTTTAGCTCGAGCTCTGTGTTTGAATTTGTGTTTAATGTTCCTGAACGTGCCTTTCCCAGGAAATACCATGGAAATACAATTCAAAATGGTTTAGAACACATATTTAAATCGTAGAATGACTAAAAGTAATAGCAGTAATAATGGCTGTGCTCTTTGACTACATGCCCTCTTTGTTAGTTGAGATTGAGTATCCATGCATCAAGATGCTCATTCTGCAAGGACTCTTGTTGCTGAGGGTTTAGTTGGAGGATAGGCAGAGGTTGCTGCTTAGTCTTCTCCTGCCTCACCGTGGATTTGTAATGTGTGATGGATTTCACCAGTGACAGTTTCCCTAAGGCCACTGAGGCAGTGGGGAGCAGGTGTAGAAGGAACCAAATTCTGCTGTGTAAATCATCATTTAGTGGCATCACACGAAGAACTGATTAGTAGCAACTGTCTGGTGTTTGGACATAGCACAGGTTTTAGTGTAGCATTGGGCTAAAGGAGAAAATGAAATGTTGGCAAAAAGAGCACGTAAACAGCTACTATTCTTTTAAAAGGATCTCTCCTATTACAGAAGTCCTCTTGATTTCAAGATCTCTCATGAAAGATCTTGAACATGAATTCATGTTAATGGCCATGAACAACTGAATGTCTGTTTTATGTACATTTATATGATGGCACTTATCTTGTATTGCTGTATTAAAATAATTTTCCCTCTGTACTTGACATTGATGTGGGTGCCGCTCAAGTACTGTGTCTGGCTCTGGGCCCCTCACAGGTGAGGGTCAGCCTCTTCCCCAAGCAGCCAATGATAGAACAAAAGGAAATGTCCTCAAGCTGTGCCAGGGGAGGTTCACGTGGGACATCAGGAAAATTTTTTTCACAGAAAGGGTTCTTCAGCATTGGAGCTATCTGTCCAGGGATGGTGGAGTCAGTATCCCTGGAAGTCTTCAAGAAATGATTGGACATGGCACTTAGTGCTGTGGTCCATTTGGCATGGTAATGTCTGGTCAAAGGATGGACTCAGTGATTTTGGAGGTCATTTCCAGTCCATGATTCTATGGTAATCATTAGCATTACAATAAAATAGTTACTTTACAAATTACTTGCTTTTATATTGTCTGGTATCTGTTTAAACATGCTTGCCAGGAATGCTCAAAAAGTTATTGAAAGTATTCCTTCATACAAAGAAGGAAAGGTTTAATAAATTAGCGTTACTGAACAGCATGTTCAGCCACTCTGGACAGTTTTCAGAAGAAGGATCTGATGCTTTGGGGCATCAGTCTCCTGCACTGTTCCCTCTCCTTGGTAAAGAAATGCTGCTTGATGCATTTTATTGCCTGACCCCCCTCTTGGTAATTAAATGTGCCTGACGTCTAGTCTAAAACACCTGTAGCACAGCTTTGAGTCATTCCCATGGGTCCTGTTATTGGATACCAGGGAGAAGAGCTCAGCACCTCCCTCTCTACTTCGTCTCATCTGAAAGCTATACAGAGCAATGAGGTCACTCTTCAGCCTCCTTTCCTCCAAACTTGACAAGTCCAAAATCCTCAGTTGCTCCTTTTGAGACTTACCTTCCGTCCCTGCCACCAAGTTTGTTGCCCTCCTCTGGACACATTCAAGGACTTAAACATCTTTCTTAAGCTGAGGCCCAGAACTGCACACAGTTCTCAAGGTGACACTGCATCAATGCTGAGTACAGCAGGATGGTTGCCTTTCCTGACTGGCTACTGATGCTGTGTTTGATGCACCCCAGGATGGTTTGCCCTCCTTCCTGCCCAGGCTCACACTACTGACTGATGCTGAGCCTGCTGCTGACCAGAACACACAGGTCTGTTACTGCAAAGCTCTCTCCAGCCACCCCTCTCCCAGTTTTTTACCTGTGACCAGTGTTACTTCATTCCAAGTGCAGAATCTGGCATTTTGACTTGTTAAATTTCATGCCATTAATCATATCCCAGTGCTGCAATCTGTCTAGATCCCTCTGCAAGCCTCTTGTCCCTCAGGAGAGTCAACTGCACTTCCCAATTTGGTATCATTGTTGATGGTGCACTCAATAATTGCTAAAAAGTATTTCTCTTCTTTTGCAGACTAATTAGATTACCTTTTAAAAATATTGAAAAATATTTCTAATTAATTTTATAACTTCATTTAGAACATACTGCATCATTCATATCAATACATTACTATTGTCTGAGAAAATGAAACAAAAACACAGTTGAAATACATTTGTTGTAGTATTTGAGTTGTGACAGTTTCTAACAAGTACAGGTTGAAACATCTGTTTCTTGGAGAAAAATAAAAGGGATGTTAAGGCAGTGCCTCAGATATGTAATTTAAATTCATAATCTCAAATAACATCCAATAATAAAAGCCGTAAACCTAAACAAAATAATTTTTTCCAATATTTTTTCAAATCGTAAACATTCTTAAAATATCTGATTAACAGATTATGAACTACTTCATAATTTAATAATTGAGTTTCTCTGTTCTTTTGCTTTACTTAGAAGAAAAAAAATAAGGAATTTCTTATAAAGCAGAAATTACTTATTTTGAATCGTTCCACTTTAAAATGCCTTTGAGTAAATTTTTAGAAAGTATTAGAATTGGAACAAAACCTGAATTTCCCAAAGTGGTGTAAAATGTTGGTTTAATAATAAGCAACAAGAAGAAGACTGCATAGATAATTTACTTTTTAAAAACATTTTTGTGGTAGCCTTCATTATGTCATATTGACACGTTTTGTTTCTGTTTTTATGGGGGGAGATCCTATTTCCAGTTTAACGTTTTTTCTCTAAGTGTCATGAGACCCCTATTAGAAAAGTAAGCAAACGTTTATAATAATTTGCTTGGTCATGAAAATCATGTTCTTTAAGGAATGCAGTACAGGTGATAAGGTTTTTATATGATATGAACTGCTTGAAAGAGAGATGGTGTATTTTTAAAGTTTAAGCTATTATAGCTGTACCTCTCTGCTTCCTCATTTACTGCAAATAAATTTCTCTTCCTGAAAGTTCCATTAAAGTTGCTTGATATCCTCACAGCATGCTTGCCTTATGTTAAAGTGTCTTCATCTCAATAATGATGTTGTTTCACTGAAGTAAGAAGTATTTATTTAAACAAAATATTGGATGCTTCTGAATTTGGGAGAGGTTAATATGGTGAATATGAAAAAATGTTAAGGAATCTGGCTAACCCTACAGTTGATACAGCAGTGATTGCTGTAATTAATTTTTTCCCAAATGTTTCCTGCTGCACAGTGTGACGCCACAAAATCTATACCATCTGGCTGAAAAATTCCCCATTTAGCTCTGGTGGAAAGGTGATATTTTGTCTTTGAAATAGCAGTTAATTTGTCACTCAGTACTGCAGAATTATCGCCTCTGGTCAATAGACAGCGTTGATTTCAGTGTCAGTAACAGTTTCTAAGGTGTTCAGCATCCCTTTGTTAAAAAAAAAAAAAGCATAAGATTTAGATTTCTTCACTTGGCATTAAAGGAGCATGTTTGCTCAGAGATTCTTAGGACAATTAAATGCAATGAATTTTGTTGTCCCAATTAGTTCTGCAGTTACTTGGTTCAGAAGTTAATTCAAATTAGGACCACATCAATTCTGAGTAAATGTGTCCAAACAACAACTAAATGCAATTTAACTACTCCACTTTATAATTTGTTTTAAATACATTTTTAATAACACTGTAAACAAAGCCTCAGCCTTTTAATTAGCACTTTCTTCCATGGTGCATCTAGCAGTTGTTTATGCCAGATTTTCTTTGCCTTTTTAAATACAGAGAAGATGTGATGCAGAACATGATCCTGAGCTGTGAGGTGTCCCCAGAATGGCTGTCTCAGGTGGGTATGTGAGCAGCGCTGTGTGCAGGGCTGGCTGATATCGGTGCCAGACTGCGCTAGATACGACACCTTCATGGGTGCTGGGCTCAGCCTTCCACCTGCAGCCTGACGGCAGTTTGCTCTGCAGCTGCTCTTTCTGTGGGCCTTCAATGTGCCATTTATGTCTTTCCATGATTTCCTAGTGTGGGTTTACAGCACTTCTCACAGGTAAACAGATGCAGCCAAAATGTCTCTGTGTTCATTTGGAGGTCCGGACTAAAGTAAAGCTCTTTTCCTTGCCTAAGTGATTTGGAGAAAAACAAAATCTCTAGTGAGAGACTCAGTATTAACATGGGGCAGTCCATCTCTTAACATTGTCTTCTTCCTTAACTCTTGTCCTGGGTATAGTCCATTACAAGAAACTTAATTTTCCATCCCATGGCTTCAAAGTTTCTTTTTTAGTATCTTGAGAGTGACTGTACCCAGCACATAGAGGAAGACGAAAGATACTCCTACACAGTCTTCCCAAATCTTCTAAATATTTCTAGAAGGTTGATTCTGATATTTGTAAGTTAAATATACATCATTCAGACATTGTGAAATATTGCTTCTTTTTTTTTTTCCCCAGAATATGTTAATTAGCATTCATTTGACCCATAGAATTCTTGGTCTTTGCCTCTATTTGCGTTTTGTACTGAATTGCATATTTTTCATTTCACATAATCCTTGTTTTTAAGAAGATAGTGTACTTTGTTACCAAGTATTTGTAAAATAGGGTGTGCAAAACTCCTTAGGTGTGGTGATGCACTCCAAATTGCTTTTTTAGTCTGCTGCTACCAGTTACTTGGTGATTGGCTTAGCTGGGTAGAAAGGGAAGGTCATATTTTGTTCTTCTTCCATCAAAACACTTTAATTACATTTGTTTGCAAAGTTATCTTTTCTTAGAGTTTTCAAAAAGTACTTTACACTAAGAAATTCATGCCTTCTCCCTTTTAGCATTATAATAGTAATCGATAGTCTTTGTCTCAGCCTTATAGAGAAAGAGATTTAACTGATTAATATTTATGTGAAATACCTGAAACACTGAATGACTTTTTCTACAGGAAATTCTGGTTTAATGCAAACATGTCACAGGGTTTTAAGGATCTTACAACATTAATCCAATCAAGATGAAACTTTAGGACAGCAGAGACAATAAATATTTTGCTCTTGGATTTGAGCTGTAACCAAAGCAGATGTGGCAAGTCCAGCAGTGCCAGTGCCTGCCAGCTCTGCAGCCTGCTGGTACGGTCTAGGCATGTCCTTAGCATTGCATCGCCTGTCTATGTAAAAAGATGACTTCCTTAAAAATGCATCTTGGAAATCACTCCTGGCCTGGTTAATTCCTAAGGACTGCTTGGAGACTGTTGGAGAGGGCTCATTGACTGGTCCAAGGCCTTTCCTGAACAGCTGTAACGACACTGGCATTACCAGTGTCCAGCTATAGCGGCGGGTTTGTCTCCTGTTCACGCAGATATACAGTCTGTGCAACCCCCTCTGCTTGATGGTTTAATAATTTCCAAAGTCCAAGCAGAAGCAAGAGCTGCTTGACCATGGAACCGAGAGCAGTTCTTCTGCCCACTTGTGCCAGAGTAGAGAGTTGGAAATGGGTTCTTCAAGTCTGTGTAATCCAAATGACAGCACGGTCATTGCATTGCAATTATTTGGAATTAAATGAGCTGGAACACATCAACATAAATACCTGAAACATGGAGAACAGTCCTGTGTTGCATATGTATAATGTATATTTTAGTCAGCTTAAAGTTGTTAATTTTCTGGTTTATGGTTCATACACTATTTTCTTTGGGACACTGCTCCCCAGTATAATATATCGCACAAAGTCCTGGCAATTTATAGCTTCCTTGTATATATCTATATGAAATAATTTTGATTGTGCCGAAATAGAATAAATGGACTTATAGAGAAATCAGTTGTTTGGTAAGGCTAGAGCAGAGTCTTTATTTCTGAAGTTTGTCCTAAATAGTATTCTATCTCAATACTTTAACTAGGTAATGAGTGGGCTTTTTTTTTCTTTTTATTAAAGGGATAATGGGATTGAGAAATACCATGTCACCTGAAAGGAAAATTATCTGATTAGATGTGTATAGTCACTTTAAACAAGTAAGGATTTATAGTAATTAACTAAACGTGTTAGAACTGCTAGTGATACAGGCTAAGATAAAGAGCTAAGAAAGAAAACACTTAAAAGGGAAAACATGCCCAATATCTTCTTAGTCAATAATTTTTTTTCTGGCTTGTATCTTCCAGTAGTACAGGGAAATCTCAGTTAAAAGGAACCATTTTGTATAGAATGGGAAGGTATTTATAGTTCCTTAAAAATTACTGTTTCTGCTTAGAGCTTGATTTGTTTTCAGAGATGCTGTACTAAATTTTGCTTGGAGACATTGGCACATTGATTACTTCTAGTTTTCAGGTCAATGGGGATTGTGCTCTGCTTATAAAAAAATGAGAGGTTACAGTAAAGAATCTTTGATGCAGTTAATGTAAGATACAAGGACTTATTTGTATACATACGGGTCTACTGACAATGGTATTTAAAAAAATCTCTTTTAGTATAAAACAAAAAATACTGATTTGCTGTGAAAGTTGTCATTTAGCAGTTTACAAGAGCACTTTGAAACCATTTATATGAAAATTAGGAGAAACTGAGTACACTGAATATTTCATTAATTTTATGTAATGACATGCATTTTTTGCCAAAGTATGCAGTAGACTCAGATTGTGCAAATTAACAGTAATCGTGATAGTAAAAGAATATTTTGCTTTGTTTTCTGAAGACTTTCCATAAATCTTGTGCTATAAATATCTCTGACTTGCTTCTTTTTTGACTCATTTCTTATCTTCTCCATGTCTTCTAATTTTATATAAACCAATTTGTTTGTTTTAATGTTTAATAATAGATAGTTCTTCATCACTTGATAACCACCTCTCAAAAATAATTATTCAGGAGTTTACCAACTACCTCACGCCTATGGCCTAAAAGTGCCTCAAAACTCTATAAAAGTAGAATAACTATTTAAAAAACTTAAGTTTTACAGATAAACCTTGATCTCTACGTCTAATAACAAACACATTTTCACTTATTCAGTCTGTCCTGGTGAGTTCTGTCATATTGTAAATAAATTTGATGCTTTTCAGTGACAAAGTAAACAAGCAATTTTAATTAATTTTGCCACTTGAAAAGGCTATTTCACAATTATATGACTTTCAATTTAGCTACTAAGCCTGAATCTACACTGAAAGGCTATAAAGTGCTGTCTTTTAAAATCAAGGTTGCAAGACATGAATAATAACCTTTCTTAGATTAATTCTTATAAAGTATACATCAGCTCATTAATCACTGTGTTTTTAGTAAATCAATAGGAAAAAACAGAGCGAACCCCATTCTTCACTCTTCTGGTTTTTTTCTATCTGAAGCAGACCAAGTGTGAGTTGTATGAGAACCAGTGTTGAACAATAATTCTGTGACATTCTCATTAATTACATTTCATCCATTTCCTAGTCCTAAAAATATGAAAATTCCTGGACAAATAGAGGAGTAGGATTAGGCCTTCAGCCTGTTTTTGTGAGTTGCAGTCTGAAGAAACTCAAGGAATGAATTTATTTGTCGTATTCTGTCTGGATGAAATAAAAAATGCACATTCACATCTCTTCCTGAATAACAGAGGAAAACGTGCCACCATGGATGGATTGTAGTTAATTTTTCAAGGATGATAATTTATTTAAATGAAGAATATAATTTATTTAATTGCCATCCCTGTTATAAATTGCTGTCCGTGCATCTGAACAGAATCTCTAGATATGACTCCAGAGCACTGTCAAAACTGCATCTTTAAAGCTTAATATTTGAATCAAAGTGTACTTTAAAAATATATTTATAATAAATTTAGTCAATTATGTTTGGTCTAAATACAAGAACTCTGTATGTATGCCTAAAGTTTGAGAGTATAATATATCTCAAAATAAAATTTTTCATAAAAATATAATTAATTTTGTTCACAGTATGAACGAAATGCTGGTGTGTTTTGTTTTTTCTAATACTTTTTGCATAGTAACAGTTTGGTGACAGTACACTGGATGAACATAGCATGTGATTTATAAAAAGATGGTAATACTTGCTTCACTATCTCTGACGATTTCAAACTCTCACAAAATATTACAAATGACATTATAATCCATTTCCTGCATGACTAGTGCTGTGGTTTAGCTCTTTCAGCAGTGACCAACACTGCAAACTGTGACTAAAACCAAAATGGAATAGAGTCAAAGTATGCAGAGATACATCTCCAGAATATTACCCCAACTTGCAACAAGGCTGTCCTGAGCTCAGGGTAGTTCCTTATGGTGAATCTTCTGGTCAATCCTTCTTAAAACTCCAGTTAGGAGGATTCCTGTGCAGAAAGCTTTCTTGTGCTGGTTCTGAGACTGCTGCTTGCGAGGGTCTCCTGTTTCCCCCTGAGCTGTTATTTTTCCTGATACAATTTCCAAGGACTTAGAATCAGCACATCATTTTGTTTATAAAGGTGGAATGTGTTTTAATGTATTTTACATTTATTTACATGGAATTTCAGCTGTAATTTTATCACCAAGTGTCATAAGATGTAGTTTTTTATAGCCAGTCCAGCCTTCAGAGCCTTGACTTAGCTTAGCATCATCAGTAAAGTGTTTTCTTATTGTTCATTGCTTTCTTTGGCTTCAGTCTCCTGTGGATCTCTGAAAGACTTACTACTTCTTTCCAGTGTGAATACTGACGATTTACTACAAATTTTCACCATTGTTTAAACACATTTTCTGTTTCCATGAGAGGCCCTTCTTTCAAACACCATGTCAACCTGGTCTTTTGGAAATCAGGTATCTGGTTATCAGTGTACTTTCTTGTCCAGGTTAGTTTGTTCTTTAGAGAACACTCATAGATGCCTGAGAAATTATTTCCCTTTAAAACAGCCATCTCTCAGCTCTTTACCTATCTAATGCATTTATTTTTTTTTTCACTAAATGCATTGTTTATGCTGATTTGCAGTAATTTAATTGGAAATTCTTAGAAAATTTTTATTGCACTGCCTTCTTCCCAACCACCTGTCACAGTTTCATCCATTATGAACCCAGATGGAGAAGAAGTATTTTATTTTTGTGTTCTGACCTCATCTTTCTTGAATCCTCCTTTTATAGCCTGAACATCTGTTAGCCCTACCAATTCTCTGTCTGGCTTCCAAATCTCTGAATAGTTATTTTCTTTTCTTTTTTTAATACTTTATTCAAGTTGTTCCTCAAAGTTTTCTCTTACTTTCTTTGTGTAGATTTGGCTTTGGTTTTTTTAGGCTGGTAGTGTATGGTCATTTTTGTTTTCCTTATTTGAATAAAATGTTGGATTTTAAAAAAGGTCTTTTTCTTGAATTTAATAATTGATTTAAATATTATTCTATACCCTGCATATGTCATCTCTTTGATTTTTAGGCATATCCACAGCTGGATTCCTTGTTCTTCAAAGGAGGTCTTTTCTTTTTGTACAGACTCTTACTGTCCTGGACATGCCTCAGTTCCAGGTGTCTCTCAGTTCTTCTTCCTCCTGCCACCACTGTTTCAGCCTGTGATTGTAGCTCTGCCTCAGAGCATCCCCTTCTCTCTGAGTCTGCACATGCCATAATGAGGATGTGGCAAAGGCTGCTGCTGTGCAGGGCGCTGCTTTCAGCTCTCAAATGACCTACATTTCATCTCTGGAAGTTCTGTCCTACATCTCTTGGCTGTTTCTTTTTTTTTAATGTAATGACTCCAAATTGCTGCTGCTAGTGTGTGTCTGGAGTCTGCACAGATGTATGGGGTCCGCAGGATGCACATTCTCCTCAGAGCCACCAGTACAGGTCTCTGTCCATGTCGTGGTTATAAATAGTCTGAGATACTTCAATAGAATAGTGAAGTTCTAGGTTCAGGCTTGACTGCTGTGACACTGGAATTGATCAGCTGAAAGTCCCTTTGGGATTTGGGCATCCATGTTTATTAGCAAGCCTGGAGTTCATTCCTTTTGTATTTGCTAAAGGTTGATGAGACAGCTGCTTTCATTATTCTTAGTGGATGATGTAGGCTTAAGAATAACCAAATGTGTAATGCCCATGCTCAACATCTAGAAGTATTTGACAAATATTTGACAAACCTTAGTCTGGAAATTACACTTTTACAATACACTCAGAAATAGCCATTTTCTGTTGTAATTACAAAAAATGCAGAATGCCACATCATAAGAAAAGACATGGCAAGGGTGAAAGTTGTTTGATGACGGTGCGAATGAAGAGACGGGGTCTCCGTGTTTTGCGTGCATGAAGCCGTTTATTGATACACAAAGCAAAGTTTATATACTTTCCCTGATACTACTAAAAATAGTGCACCAATAATATTCGTGTAACTAAGGTATATTGCTTATACGTCACTAACTACCATTGCTCAATCCACGCCTTGCCGTAAGCTATCTAGGTACATTGCGTGACATCCCATAATATTACAAGCTCAGCACCTTGTACCAAGCACTTTCTTATCTTTTGCATTCCTTTTTCAAAATCCCGCTTACTCTTGCCAAGGCTTGCGGCCTACTATGGCTAACACATCCACGTTGGTTGTGACAAGCTGAGCAGTGCTCGCAGTTCTGCTCTCTAGCTGTATTCCCACAGTTGTAATCTGAGGTAAATATATATAAATGCTTTACATTGAATTTGATGTTATGCACTGATTTAAAAATAAATAATCTTCTTATAAAACAGTTTATCATATTAATCTAGAAATGCAAATATAAATACCACTTTGTGATTTTGATGATAGGGCTGTCAATGCATTTGCTTGGTTATCAGTATCATTGTATAGTGTTTTAAGTGGAGAAGATTCCATGAGTGAGTAGTTGTCCATTGATTTCATTGTTGCTGCGGGTTGAAGTGCAGTGGTTTGTTCTTATTTTGATGTAATACTATTTACAGGTGTATTCAGCTTTAAGGGGAGTAGAATTGTTTTATAAATAAATTTGCAGTGGGAAAACATTGCCAGTAAATTACGCATGGAACAAATACTTAGTTTTTGCCTTTAAGAATGTATCAGTTTGCTTCCTCTACTTTGCTATATTCTAGATTTTTGAGACATATATTGTCTTTATCAAATAAAAAACCTTCAAAACACTTTTGAGGTTTACACAGAATATTATGTTCCACATAAACTTGCACTTATATTTCCCCTCAATGTCTCTTGGAAGTTAATTTTCCTTATTGTTTCACATGGTTTTGTCACATATTTGCTGTCATTGTTTTAGTTCATTTCAGTGGCTATTGCATTTGCAGACAGACAGGGAGTATAAATGCTGGGGGTTGCAAATCAACACATTTCCTCATTTGAAACACTTGAATGCAGTGATTTCCTGGAGGAATATGAAAGAGTACTGGAAGATGCAGGTTCCCAACAGGACTAGAAGTTGTTCTTTTGTTCATTGTAGGACCTAGAAATTGAGCTCCAGACCTGGAATTTATGACTTTGGTAAATGTAAATGTGAGTGATATCCCAAAGTTCACACAGTTACTGAATGAATGAGGCAGTTAAACTGGAGATGAACAGCAGCTCCAGGCAGAGAAGGGTGTGGAAATGGGACTGATGCGCTTGAAATTCAGCACATAGACACCAGTCACATAACTTGGCCAATGTGAAAGTGAGCTTCAAAGCCTGAATCGTCTTCCTAGATACCAAGTCTATTACTTGGATATGGCTAACTGTGTCACTTTAACCCTTCCAGGAGAGCACTCCTGGCTCGTTTGACCAGCTGGAGCTTGGAACATACTGTCTTGACAAGGTGAATCAGATACACTCACTGCCTTCATGCTGGTGGCTCTCTTTAAAATGTATTTTGCAAACACATTAATCCTTCTTGAAGATTGTAGATGTGCTAAAGCAAGGTAATTATGATGGAATAAATATTAAGTTAAAAGCAGATGGTTATTAAATATACCTGAGGCATTTCTAAATCTAGTGGTAGAGGAGAATTCAATATTACTTCTATAATATTCTTTTAAGTGTGAATCTGATCTTAGCCTGGGGTGCGAGAAGAAAGAAAAAAAAAAGTGCAAGTGAAAAAAATAGCAGATCATTTAATATTTTATCAAGTAGTGGCATCCAAAGCACAGTTTTGTTCACCCAGTAGTTTTTGTATGGCAATGGCAAGACTGTTGGGTATTATAGCCTGCATTATTCAAAGGCACTCAGGCCTTTCAGCTCATGCTTGCCATCTCATTTGTCACATACTGTATGTCTTGGTCTTTCAAGGTGTTGTCCTGAAAGGACTTTTTTCTGTGTTACATTAAAGAATTTTGAAACACAGTTATGTTGCTTGCAAGGGAATGCCATCAGTAGAGTACTACAAATGAGTCTCAGATTTTAGGATTCTTTTGATGCTCAAATGCTATAAAACTCTGTAATCTCTGTTTTTTAAAAAGAATGAGTAGATATTCTGAATTGCAATTAGTGAGTGCTGTGAGCTATCAACTTAGCAAATTATGAACATTTCAAAATCATAGAATCATGGAATCATAGAATGGTTTGGGTTGGAAGGGACCTTAAAGTTCCAGCCTGCTTGCCAGGCAGGGACACCTTTCACTTGATCAGGCTTTTCAGACCCCCATCCAGCCTGGCCTCGAACACTGCCAGGAATGGGGCGTCCACAGCTTCTCTGGGCAACCTGTTCCATTGCATAACCACTCTCACAATTAAGAATTTCTTCCTTGTATCTGATCTAAATCTACCCTCTTTCAGTTTAAAGCCATTCTGCCTAGTCCTTTCACTCTATGCTGTGTAAATAGTCCCTCTCGATCTCACTCGTAGGGTCTCTTCAGAAACTGGAATGCTGCACTAAGGTCTCCCTAGGGCTCTCTCTTCTCTAGGCTGAAAAACCCCAGCTCTCTCAGCTTGTCTTCATAGGAGAGGTTCTCCAGCCCCCTGATCATCTTCATGGCCTGCTCTTTACCCACTCCAACAACCAGCTGATAATGGGGGGAAAAAGTAGTATTTGTTGTATACTTATCTAGCACAGTGATCGATTCTTTACAGTTAGCAAATCTGTTGCATTGCCATCTAACTACCGAGGGATTACTCGCTATATATTTTAAATTTGGGTTTGCAATCAGTAGAGTTAAATGAAATGTAAAATCGGGTATTAGCTGCATTGGTCATGCCTATTGCGGATAGCCCTGTGTTCTGTGGAGGAGGAGGCTCTCCAGGTCCTCTGGTCTGCATGTTAAAATGCAAGTTAGGGCAGTTCCAGTTTGGAGAATGGACATGTTCTTTCTAAGCCCAGTATGTTACCTCTGTAAACCAATGGAAAGCTTTCTGCCAGATAATGGAGTTAATGCTGGCTATTTTCTTTCCGTAAGTTCATCACTGTGAGAAAAAAAATAAGAAAGAATCTATTCAGTTAGTGTGCAGTCTGCTCTTCAAACAGATTGCTTCAGGAGGTGGCTTTTGAGAATCAGCTCATGAACAATGGTATTTATCCTGCGTTGTCCCAGTTTGTATTCTGTCCTGTCACATCTGATTGAGTGGACAAATGGAGCACAATATCTGTTCTCTTAAATTTGTATCATTTTCACCTGAATTATAGTTGAAATCAGACAGATGTCTTACCTGAGCTCTTTTGGAACAGAATTCAGCAGCAGTTTGAGTCCTTGGATTAACTAAGTATTAACTGTTTCCTCCTTGTGAATGTTATTTTGGAATGCTTTGCTCCTCTTCAGATATTTCTTTGCATTACCATCTTAGATCAGCCAAGACCTCATTAAAAAATCTTGAAGGATACTTGGTTTTCTTCTTTAAGTATAGTAAAAGATAATGAGATGTAAGGAAGAAAAAATGTATTTTCTTGAATTTGTCCTTAGTAACAAAGAGCAACAACAACAAAAATAAGCAGTATAGAAAATGCAGCAGGAGAAGGTGAAAGAACCAGAGTTTCATAAAATATTTTGGAATGCTTTCACAGGCTTGTTTAATTTCCACAGAGCTATGTGAGTTTGCGTATGTCAATCACTTTAAAGTAATGCTTTGCTTTGATTATGGAAGTGATTTGACAATAAAATTGTTTGCATAGTGCTCAGTATATGTAAATTGATACTTAAATGCTGCTGTAAGCATAATTACTTATATAGCAAAAGGCAAAATCAAGTTGACTAACAGAGATTTTAATTAGATTAACATAAGCCGTTTGTAATTTAATACAATGGTGTCTACAAAATCAGATACTTTGTGCATGTATGTTAAATGAGTCCATTAACACACTGGGTCCAAATTAACTGTTGTTATAATTTCCTTGACTGATCAGAAATTTGTGTTTTATGCTACATTTGAGTAGTCCACTAACATACATGGGAAAGATGCATTATTTTTGTGGTTGGGTATTCAACCCTAGCTTATCCTGTTTCTTGTTGACTTAGAGCTTATCTTGGCAAATATATTATCTGGCAAAGAAAAATCATTCACATAATATGAAATCATATTCAGCTCAGTAAGATTAAGATGATGTGCATGGAAGTCCCACTGTATTACTACTTCTTTAGATACTCGTTTTACATTACAAACTCTTTAAGTTAGAAAAAAGTTGTTAGGTTGCTGCCAGTTAGCAAAGAGCAGATGGTGTTTATTACTGTGACCGGCAAATTGTGTATCTGTGGGAGTGATAAGCCCAATTAGCCAAATGTTCATTGTGCTTTTAAGTGTTGTAGTCTTGGTACCTATTTCCATACCTGTGAGTATGCTCAGTATAAACTTCTTCGTGCACTTTGGAAAAAGCTCAGTGGTACACTTCTGCCTGAATTGTTGGTATTTGTATAAATACCATTTTAGATAATGTCTTGCAAATGAGCCAGTCTTAGACACAATGAACATTTTACTATAATGTTTAAATAAAATAAAATAAAATAAATAAAATAAAATTTTATTTTCCTGTATATAGTAAAAGCTGACTCCTTCAAGCTTGACTAGAATGAATGTTAAAAGCCAGGTGGCTTTGTCTCCTAAAGAATCCTCTTGCACTTCATTCAATAAAATACAAATCCAGTACAAGGGAAAGTCATGTTTAGCTCAGCATACTCTGCAGTTTTTAAAAATCCTGCTCTTCTTGCACAGTTTCCCAGTAAGGAGCAGTGAGCCATCAAAGAACTTCCCAACCTTTTAGAGGCGTGAGTTGGGATCATGATCACTCTGTCTGGTGGCCAGTTTGCTGACATCTCTAACCCCTCCCCAGCACAGGCACAAGAAGCCTGAGGACCATCCTTGTTGGCCCTCGGCCTTTACACCGCCCCAGCTGAGCTGGACAAATTGGGACAACCTTAGGAAGAACAGTGCAATAATCCAGGCTGCAGGAGAAAGACAAAAGCCAAAGATGAAGTGTGACAGTTCTGCATAGAATTGTAGAATTATTTGAGTTGGAAGGGAAGATCACCTGGTTCCAATCAGCCTGGCTGTGGGCAGGGGCATCTTCTACTAGGCCAAGTTGCTGAGAACTGCATCCAGCCTTGCCTTGAACATTAGGATCCTCTTTCTCATTTCTGAGTTGCAACAGCAGGCTCTGGTGTTTGTCTTTCTGTCAGTAGAAGCTGGTGCTGCTGCACTTACTTTGAGTAGTAATACCATCTTTGATATCTGAGCCTGATGATTTTAATAGCAGTATTTTCAGCAGTCACTTCCTCACAATCCAAATAAGCAATATTTGCTACATACTTGACAGCTCTTCA
Organism: Rhabdornis inornatus; assembly: GCA_013397075.1. Taxonomy (NCBI): domain Eukaryota; kingdom Metazoa; phylum Chordata; class Aves; order Passeriformes; family Rhabdornithidae; genus Rhabdornis; species Rhabdornis inornatus. The sequence goes on from VWZS01003929.1 coordinate 1,419,237, forward strand.
GGGTCAAGATCATGTCTTCCTGCATGGCTCTGCTGTGCCTGGTACGATGAGTCTCTCTGGATACCTCTGCAACTGAAAAATAAAATCTTTGCAATTAACAACTTGTTAATTGAGGATTTAATACAGATCCACAGCTTTAATTTGTTCCTTGGCTTTTCCTCAATTACCTCACCTTAGATTTAAAAACAGAACCGCATAAAATAAAATGTTTGGTTGTTTTACAGATTAGCAGACTTTAATAAATGATACTGCAAATGCATGCATTACAGAAAGAGCCATTCAGATTTTCCTGACTTAAGAAAGTTTAACTGAATAAGAGTATATCAGACACCAATTTTTTCTTTTTATCAGAAAATTTATTCTAATTTTAAGGCTCATTTAAATTGCTGCATTTGAATGCCACAACTTGTTACCAGAATTCTGACAGAAAACTGATAAAAATGGAAAGTGAGGGGATATTTTTACTATATCAGTGTAGGCTTATATCTAGAAGATTTTTGTCTGGAGTTGCTGACCGTCTGTTTCATGGAGTTATGCCAAATATATATTTTCACTGTAGATTTAGATGCTTGCAATTAGCTAGTAAATAGCCAGACAAGTATTGCAGCATCTTCTTCAAGCACACTGTATATACCAGTTCCCAGCACTTCTCAAGATAAATAAAAGGTGTAATAGAAACCCATTTATTTCTTAGGTAAATCTAGTCACAATAACTTTAATAATTCTAACTTTGTTAATCAGATTTAATTTATTATTGAAGTGATTCCACTGATTTAAACCTGAAATTAATTTGGTTTTCAAGAAGCTGTATTTTGCCTTTGAGCATTTAATTTTTCTGTGCGCAGTCTGGCATTGGGTTATTGTTCAAAGCCTAACACAGAGATGAGACCCTGTGAGCTCTGTAGGAAAGGGCAGCTTGCTCCTTTCTCCTTTGGTTCTGGGACTGCTGCAAAGACATTTCTGTGATACAAGACCATAAGAAAGCAGTAGCACACGTTCTTTGGAGTAGATCTCCAGAGTACATTCATTTGCTGCTTCTGCTGTTTGCTGTCTCCTGACATGACCTTCTAAAGTAGAGCCCTACAAAGATCAGCCCTACCAAACAGGTGTCTCAGAAGCTCTTCTCCAAAAGACAGCAAGTATCACATCACATTGCTGTAGTACAAAAATAATGTCGCATGCTTATCTGGAACACTAGATTCATTTTGCTAAAGCTAAGAAGTACTAGGTATTGAACAGGGTAGGCAACTACATATAAAAGGAGACTAACCTGGACTCTGCAGAATCTGCTGAGGAGTAGAACAGAACAGAACAGAATAGAATAGAATAGAATAGAATTAGTTCCAGTCGGATAAGACCTACAATGCTCAGTCCAAATGCCTGACCAATTCAGGGCTGACCAAAAGTTAAAGCATATTATTACAGGCATTGTAATACAATGCTTACAAAATGTTGAGGAAAATAAAATTTGCCTTCATAATAGTCCAGTACTGCCTTAACATGAAGTCCCTTGTGCATATCAAAACATGAGATACTTTTAAAATAAGTGCTGTTCTAAGTTAAATGATCTATCAGAAGTCCTGGAATAGGACCTTAATTGTAGGCAGGTCTCAATCAGTAAGGTTTTATTCAGGCATGACTTTGTCTTCTTTTTCTTTAGAACAGGACTGAATTTAGAAAGATTCTTCCCCACCCGTTACTGCTGTCCTGCTTTCCATGAAGAAGGACGGGATTTTGTGAGGCTAAGTAGCTCTGAAAATGGAATGACACTTGGTCTCTCCACAAAGGGACTGATAGCAATGGTGAACAAAACACCGAGAAATAATAAACCTGTTTCATGTCATCAAGCCAGGGCTATTTCTGTTTTGCTGCTTCTTCTAGAAGAAACTAATTTCTTCTCCCAGTTCAGGGCTTTGTTCTGTATTATCTTACAGCTGGAAACGTTTGTCTTATCCCATTCGTTATTTATCTAGCTTTTGTTACTGCTTTGAGCACTGATCTGTGTATAAAATAGAAACAGTCACTTACACAAATGTGTTTTTTAAATGGTAAGCATATTCCTTCATTTTGGTTGGAAAACCCTGTTAAATTAGATTTTATAAAGTAAGAAGTGTTACAGCTCTAGTAGAAATGTATTCAGGCTGCATCAGACAGGGAAACAAATACTCTTCTAAATGTAAACATGTATTTTCTACCAGTCACTGTACTTACCTTGAGGCTTGAATGCTGATGCTGTAAAGTATACCTTAGATTTGTTATACCTGTGGTGTGTTGTCCTGAGATAGTTTGAACAAAAACTTCGATGAAAACTGAGGAGCCAGAGCTTTGGCTTTGGGCACTTTACTGTCTGGTGGCTTGTGTAGGGTGAAGTGTGAATGTAATCAGGATGCAGATAAATCTGCTGAAATTGTGTGTATATATTGGTTGGGGAAGATGTTGGAGATACTGGCAGTAGATAAAGGAAAGATCTATTGAGCTGTATTCACTGTCAGGGTTTATTTTGCAGAGGAGAAGGTTTGTTGCACAGCTGTTGAATACATGAAGCATCATGTGCATTTGATTATAAGTAAAGCATCTCCTGCTTTCACCTGATCATTTTCCCCTGAAGAAATGCATCATCTCCCTCAGACAAATTATAAAAAAAAAATCTAAGAAAATAATATACAAAATCTCTGCCATAAACCAGGAAGGGTTTCTGCAAGCAAATAGAAAGCCTAGCTTATGTTCATAAACATGATTGAAAAGTTAAGCCACCTATAAAAACATCTAGTAACACAACAATATTTTTCAAGTGGAAGTTTGTTTGCTCCCTAGCAGTGAAAGCTTTCTGTTAATATTCTCTCTTCTATATGTCAGCATTTCTCAGCTATCCTCCCCGAATATGACCAGATACTATCCCAGCGACTTAGAGCTGTTATTCAGAGAAAATTTGTACATGTGGCAGAATTGGATTGGATGTAAGACAGCAGAATAAGATCTGCAGTTACAGCTGCTGTACCAGGAATGTATGTTTGTGGGCAAGGCTCACCACTATATGCAGTCCAGCTGCCTGAGTTTCCACATTTTCCTTCGCTGTCTCTGTGCTCAGGTTACGTGTGTTTGCGTGTGGCTGTAACTGAAACCTAAACTTTCCAGTACTAAAATCAGTTCTGCTCAGCATATCTTCGTTTAAAAAGAACAAGAGAAATGAAGTTGTGTTTCAGATTTCCTACATTTTCAGCTATTCACTGAAACATCCTCTTTCTTATGTGCTGCTTTTGCTTATATGTGAGCATAAAGTATATAATTTTTCACAAGTTATTGAGTCAAAGTTACTCTACCAGTACTTTCAGACCTTGGGGGATTTTGGGATTATAGATTGTGCTGAGGATATCCAGTGGCTCTGGACATGCTGGGAAGACTGAGCACAACAGTAGGATGTCAGATATGGTGCCGTGGCTTTTCTGCAGCTTTAGACAAAATCAAACTAAGAGCAATTCAGTTTTTTAGTTGTAAATAACTGCTTCCTTCCTGATATGTGTTTTGTAGATAGTGGATGAAATGTGAGTGTCTGTCTGCTACATAATCAATAGAATTAAAATCCCCAGCCACTTATTTCCTGTGAAGTGATTAAAATCCACTTAGTGCGTAGCATGGTCTATGCTGGCCGTACTGCTCCTTTGCAGCAATATGTTAAGGTAATGATTATACAGTTTATGAAGTGCTTAAATACAAATAGTCAACATAAATCTTCACGGAGTGTATTTTAATAGTTATATTCCATTCAGAGAACAAATGTAGTCAAACTTTGGTTGGCCTTCTCGTAGTTTCCTCCGAAGTTGCATAACATTACAGTTCTTTCACCTTTTGAGGGTTTTTCTTAATACTAAGAAACATTAAAAGGAATGCAGCAGGATGTGGTTCTTGTCTGATTGGTGGTGCATATGTGTCACAAAAGATTTGGTGGTGTAACTTGTGACACACTCCCTTCCGCATGTAAGGGGGTCCCTGCAGCGAAACAAGAGCTCTGCTGTTTGCTCAGCCATCCCTAATAAACCTTTATATACATGTGTCTATACATAGGTGATTTTTTAAATCTTACTTCTATCAATATATTAAGTCTATAATCTAGTATTAAAGTTCAGTTCTTGCCGTATTTTCCTCATTGTTTGGTTTATTTTCATACAAAATTGAATAATCAATTTGAAGCCAACAACTTCTTCTAAGCCAAGTTTTCTCTGGAAGAGGCAGAGCAACAGTTTGAAGACATAGGATTGTTGATACATTGATTGGGACATTTTCCTGAAATCCTACCCTATTTTAAAGAGTTGATAACTTTTATTAAATCAACAGGTAGACTGGAAAAAAGTAAAAAAACCACAAGCTTGAAAAACCAGGTCTTGTTAACAAAAACATGCTAAAATCATGCTAAATTTTCCTGCAAATGTTATCACTTACTACTTTCCCCATGGACACATTATCTTGCAGAAATGAATTATTTTGGTTTAGGTGGCAGAAAATTTTACTATACATATTTATTTTTCCTGTGATTACATGCTATTTTCATATACATTTTATTTTTCCTATGATTACATGGTTTAACCAGTATTTGGAGGAAGTTAAAAATTTTTTTTAATTAAGACACTGGGCTAAAGCCAGCTTAGGATTTGGAGCATCTGGCATGATTCAGAGTTCGTGTGTTATTGACGTGACTGATTCATTTGTGTTGTTATACTCTTGCTGGTTAAAGTGAAAACAAGAATATTTCCCCATTTTTATCATTTTTAAAACAGAAGGTAGTACAAACCAAAGTATAACATCTTTATAGACTTTTGTGTATATTTTTGACAGCAACGTTTTCTTGATTGATATTTCTTACTGTCACGTTCTTCTTTGAAATACAATGACACCCCTTTTGCTTTTGTGGAGCTTATTCTTTGATGAAAGCCAGACTAGAATACTGTATGTTCAAACTTGAACATAATTCCAAAACAAGTGGAACATAATTCTTAAACAGGTGCTGATGATGTCCAGTCAGGTTCTGAAGACCATATATCACAGAATTTTTCAAATATGTTGGAAATAATAAAAAATAATAATTGAAGAGACTATTGATTACAGAATAAACAAATTACTTAATAGACTCTGACCTTTTTGCTGCTTTGTGTCGACATTATATTAACACCTCATTTATTTATTGTTCTGTCTTCTGATTTTCTTGTAGACATCTCTCCTTTTCATACAGGAAAAAACTTTTGTATGTGTAACATGAAGTGTGTAGTGTTTAGGAATATTAGCTATGTGGCAGACAAAACCGTGTTCATTTTAGAAAATGCCCTTGAGTATCTACCACAATTGTCATTTGTTCTGGTGCTGGCAGAACAGGTATTTGAAGCAAGTACACAAAAGAGCACTTATTTTCAAGTCGATGTGCAAAGCAACAAATCCTGAAAATCTATCTAAAGCTCTAACTTTGCAGGATACATTACTTGCCAGTAGATCTGGGTAACTTGGGTAAGAACCTAGACATTCTCTGAGTTTCACCAGTACCATCTCATGAGCAAATATCTTGTTTAGCAGTTCACTAAACCTAGCAGCCACTGGCCTGTTAGTCCTAGAGAGAAGCCTCCTGGGGTTCAAATAAACCATGAATGCTTTTACTGTCTTTCACACTAGCTGAGTGAATATCTTGGTTCTTCAGTCTTGTATCTGTGTCAGTTAGGCTCAAAGCTAGGTAGGAGTATTTCTTTTATAGAAAACTAAAATTTTCTTATTTGTTACTAAGTTTTGGAGAAGTACCTGTGGCTCTAAAAGAGTTCTCTTACTTTCATTTTAGTTCAATTTTGTTGGGAAATTGCTTGGACCAAGAGGAAACTCTTTAAAGAGGTTACAAGAAGAAACTGGTGCAAAAATGTCCATCCTGGGAAAAGGATCCATGAGGGATAAAGCTAAGGTACTGTGTCTGAATTCTGGTTGCAATTAGTGTTGAAACATATGTTGTTTTAGGTGTTACACTCTAGATTGCCTGTCTGTTTATTAATGACTCAATTAAAAGGCTGTAATAGACTCTTGACTCCAAGGCTAGTTTGTTTTTTTCAAGTTACATCATTTGCTTAAATATTTTTTTTTTCTTGCTGTGCCAACCTTGCTTAGACCTTTACAGTTGCTATAGTACCACTGTTATTTAAATAATTCATCTAAAAGAGAAACCAGTTTAAAGTTCATTTGTTCTGAGAGAAGTCTCTTTCTCCTGTGAATGTACAGCTTGTATATATTACTGCTTTAATACTGGTGTACAAAAATGAGTTTTCTCTTTTCTGTTTCTTTAGAGATGTTTTTTTTTAAATGTTGAATACTTATTCACAGTATAGTTTTGGGAAAAGATAACAAAGAGGACATTATGCTTAAGTGTGTGTAGAAATGCACTAGAGATAAAGAAAAAAAAAAGGTGTTTGGAATAACAGACTGCTCCATGCCCCTAAGTAAATACTTGCAGGTAAGTGTTACTCCTCCTCAACCAGTTCCCCACCCATTTTATATACTGAACATGATCTTCTGTGGTATGGAATATCCCTTTGGCCAGTTTGGGTCAGCTATCCTGGCTGTGCTCCCTCCTGGCTTCTTGTGCAGCTTGTCACTGGCAGAGCATGGAACACTCAAAAGTCCTTGGCTTGGGGTAAGCACTACTTATCAGCAACCCAAACATTAGTGTGTTACCAATATTATTATACTAAATCCCAAACACAACAGGGTACCATTTACTAGGAAGAAAATTAATCCTATCCCAGCTAAAACCAGGACATCAAGGAAGCTTTCATGTATATTTGACCCAAAGAACAAGTACTGACTGCATTGTGGTGTCTTCTTTTAGAGTCTGTAGAACAGCAGTATTATGGTCAACACAGAAATAATGACTACTAATTTCATTGTAATTTAACTGTATATAGCCTTTAGTAATGTTGTGCATTATTCTTCTTTCCTTTCTGTCACCTCTGTCATTAATCTTAGTACCTAAAATTATGAAAGCAATAATATGCCAAAATAAAGACCAATCAGGATTTTTTGGTTACCATTATTTAGTCTTGGTAATGTGTATCAGCAATCACTTAGACATTCTGAGGTCTGCAATTGCAATATTAAAAGAAACAAACCCACAAACTAGACAAATTAGGCACACAGATTGTATTTAATTTTTCATAGTTTTCTTTGTGACATTTTAGTTCGATATTTAGTAACACTTCACTTACGATTATTAGATAATGAATGTTGAATACACTACTGATGTTATTTCCAGGTATTGACAGGTAAAATATTTAATTACTTATGTCTAACTTCTGGAAACATAAATATTTCCCTGGATGAGAGAATGTATGTGCTGCTAAGTAGAACTAATTTGCATCAGTACTACATCTGATGCCCACTCACTCCATTCTCAGCCGCCCACTCAGATTATTATTGCTGAAAGCATCAATTGCTCAGACAGGAGAGTGCAAAGATGTTTAAGCACATCAATGGACAGACTAAGACTTGTGATTTTGAGATTGGTCACTCTTTTGATCTTATAATTTAATTTTCATCTGATCATAATGAACAGTGCCAGCATGACAGACTACATTTACTCATGAGTATGTCAGCAAAATTCGGGTTATTTTCTTTTCGTCTTCAAAAGGTATTTAGTCCTTAAGAATAATCTGAAATTGAGTATGAGCTTCAGGGAAACTAATTCATATAAAACTGGTGTAAAAAATGAAGTTCTAGGGTAAACTGGCATTAAATATATCAGTCATGGATGCAATTTCTGTAGAGAAAGACTCATAAGCAATTTATCTTAATCTAATTTAGACATTACTGACTCGAAAGAAAACAAAATCTCTGTGCAATTACAGTGAGAGGTAGGAATTTTCTGATCTTTGTACATCAGTGTTACTAGTTCCTAGCAAAAGAGTGTGAGAATGATCATGGGATGGGTAATAGTTACAATTAGCATTTCAGAGAGGCTATTCTAGTTGAGATACTGTGAGCATAAATAATGGTGTGAATTGCTACATTGCTAAGGAAAATACAACTTGCTCTGGTTATAATAGGTTTCTTGTCAAAAAACAAGTGCACAAGTATCATTTACGTGGTACTTTTTTACTGATTTAAATACAAATTACCAAAGTCTGGAGGCTTTTTGTGGGTTTTTTGAACCATAAAAGAAACCAGCTTATATATATTGGCTTGTTGATCTTTGTTTTGTAGGATTATTCAAGAAAAATCTATGTAATTTCTCTCTAGAATTTCATTAAAGCTGTCTATATTAAGCCATGAGCTATAGCAGTCCCTAGAGAGACTGCAGGCACGGGTGCCTTTCACCTCCAGTCTGGAGCAGCTGGATGCTGAGTCACATCAGAGAAGCAGAAACAGAATTTCTGCTGAAAAGTGCTAAATACATTTATGCCCTAGATCCCTAGATACTTAAATCTTCAAAAAGAATTGCTCTGCTGATTTGAGGTTTTTTAGTGCCAAAATGACAATAGGGAAGTTCTTGGCTCAACAGTGAACCACTCTGGCTATAGTCAGTAATTTTGGTCCTACAAGGGGGTAGTTTTCATGTCTGGGAAGCGGGTTATATCAATGGAGGTATGTCTGTTCTTCAGAATTTCCTTATCTTCTTTAAAAAAAACCTGTGGGTAAATTTTAGAGACTAAAGATTTTGGGCTGTTTCCTTCCAGAGAAACAGGGAACACTTGTTAAGAGTGGCTTGAGATTTCTGAGTATCTGCTGTGCCTACAGTGTGGGAACAGGATAGATTAATTTGAAAAGGCAATGCAACTTACCTAAAATGTGTATTATGAACAACTCCATTTGTGCACAAAATACCACAGAGCTAATGTACCTTACAGAAAGTTGTGTTAGAAGTTACTGAAGAGATGCCCAAGTATAACTGCATCAGTAGTTTTAGGGTTTTTTTAAAGAACATTTTTATTTTAAAAGTGACCTAAAGAAGTCTGTTTGGAAGAGCAGAATAACCTAAGAGCAATAGAATGTTTTAATTCTGCTTTAATAATATATTAAGTGTTAGACAAAGAAAGATCTCTGGTTACTTCGCATTTTGTTAAAAAAACAAAAAATAGATTTTTAACCTGCATATCTTGTCCTGAAAACTCATTGTTCATCACCTGCAAGACATTTAGAAGACTGATCAGTTATTTAAACTAAAGGGGTTACATTGTCTTTGCTCCAAATGTATTTTTGAATCACATTTTACTTACATAGAGCAGGATTTGGAAACCCATGTCCTGATGACAAGGTCATATATTAGAGTAAAAAAAGCTAAAACATTGGTTTTTATGGTAGCACATGAGCTGTCAGACACTCATGAAGGAAAACCTAAGTCACAGTGTTTGCATTAAATCTTCTGCATACTGATGTATAATTGCCATTCCAATTTAAAGCTTTTTTACCTCGAGAAATCCTGTCAACACCATTTCCTATTTTATACACTATCAGTTTATTACCCATTTCTCTCATCGCTTAAACTTCCACTTACTTATGTCTTTTGTCCTGGCTATTGAAAAGATTTTGTTGTTAAAGATTCATGTTGTCTTCCTATAAAACATGGAAAATTAGAGAACAAACTTGCACTGCAGCTTTGAAAAATCACATAAACTACCTCTCTGTGACTCAGTGTTTTATCAGCTACTGAGCACTTTCAAGTGCTGCCTTTTTCAAGTTTCGGTTTTTGTTAAAAACTAGTTCTTAAGGAAAGAGGAGATAATTGCAGTCGAACTAAGTGCTTTTCGTTAATCTGTGGGTTAAGTGCTTTCCAAAGAAGGTCTGTCACTGGATAACAGCTTTTCCTGTTAAACAGAATTTGTTTCATTACCTTTTCTTTATAAGAAACACCTACCATTAAGAACTTGTTTGCGACTAAAAAGATCTGAAATCAGCACACAGAGAATCTACTGAGATGCAATTATTAGCAGATTGGCTTTAGGGTGATTTTTAACAGCTGTGTTATGTGAGTGCCTTAAAAAAAGATCTTTACAATATGGGATAGTTGCAGTGTGCACTGGTCTCTTTCATGCGAATTCTAAGTGCTGTGATGTCAGTCCTGCAACCTTTAAATGTATGTTTCAATATTTTACAGGATTGAGTCCATATGTAATGTGAAAAATGCCCAATAGGGTTTTGGTTTGAAGCACAATGTATTTTTTCATTAAGTCATGACTACCATGGGTGTAGTGCCCTAATCGTGGAAAGGTTCTCTGACAGGATTCTCTTGAGTTCATTGGTTTTTCAAAAAAGTTATAAATTACTGCTCAGACAACCCAAAAGGGAAGAAAAAAAGTTGCAGGTTTTGTCTGTAGTATGGTGTGGTCCAAGCACTGCATTATATTCTTTCCTAATGCTATTGCTTCACTGAAATGTGAGATCAAAGGTGCTGTCCTTATTGTCCAGAGTTTTAAAAGCTTTTGAGTGTCATGGCCTGTCAAAATGTTTAAGGTCATGCAGTTAAGGTACATATGCAATATTTTTTCCAAGTGGGAGTGGCAGCAATCTCAACAAGAATAAGAAGTTACAAAAGACTTTAGAAAATTTAAAAGAAAGCAGCCAAAAATCACCAAGTAGTCTGTTGCACAGGATTTTACACTGGTGCCACTCCATCTGTGCCTGTGAGGTTTCTTGCTCTGGCTTATGGCAGTGGTAGTTTAGCTCAGTGTGTTGCCAGGAGTTTCAGCTCTTATAGTTGGAGATAGAAATTTGGGAATTCCTATAAAAGCTCTATTTTAGTTTTGTAAAAGATAACCTTTAGATTTACTCCCAGCCTGCTGGGAAGTTTGCTTTGGACTTTATGCAAAATCTCTGAAATGTTAATTTCTTAGGCAAGGTATTTCTGTTCCCTTGAAGTACTCCTTTATCATCTGCAACTGGAAAATCTCTACGGGAAGGATAGAGCAATGTATGGCATTTAATTTAGAAAACTAGCTCAGCTAGGAGCATCAATAGTAGTTTTAAATCCTTAATTGGTGCTGACCCATTTTGTCTTTTTCTGTTAGGTTTTCCTTTTTTGTGTTTAAAAGTCATAAGGGCTTTGCATTTTTATCTCTAAAAACACAATAATTTATAGCTTACATCCATTTAACCCCACAGACAGGTTTATGAGCAGGACTGGGTCCTCAGCTTGCCTTCAAGATGTGAGCAAAAGTTACAGCAGCACACTGCTGCTGCTGCAGCACAGTTTTTTTGTCTTTCAAATAGCTCCAGCTTCCTGAACTGCTCTGGGGCTATAAGGACCGTAACAAACAACCAGCAACAAAGAAAAATGCAAGAAAAAAGAAACAAACAAAAAGCAGATCACCCCGTCTTTTGAAACTGAAATCTTCAATGACCATTTGCGAAAGGATGTTGACTCTTTAAATCCTACAGTAATTTGCATTCTCTCAGTTTTTTCCTATAATTGAGCATGTCAAAGGGTGCCAAAGGCTTTCACACTCTAAAGCTGGGTTTTTACTTGAAAGAAACACTCCAAATAAAATACTTTCTCATTATACAGAGAAAACATAAATCTGTTGTCAGGCACAGATTAAAAGAAGAGATCATCTTTATCATTGTTTCCTCCAGTGTAACTTGTATTCTAGCAAATTCCAGCTGCTCAGCCACCTCAGTTTCTTGGAAAGTACCTCTGAGTATCACCCTAGTGAGTTGTAAAGTCCTTTATTCCCCTGATAGGGGAGGCAGTTTGAGGTAGATGCAGATCACAGCCAATATTTCTTAGGATAGCTTTTATTCTATAAACTTTTACTGATTCTATTAAGTATTGCAATTGCTTAGGTTTTTACTAAAGGCAGATAATTATTCTCACAAGCTATTCACCTTATTGAGACTCAAGTCTGAATTGCAGTCTCACGATTACCAGGTTAGAGCAACATTTTGGAAGACAGCTCTAGTTATATACCCAGAAAATAGAGGGCATTACTGGCAGGTAATGATAGGTGTTCAGAAAATCTGTCAGAGGATCCTCTATTTTATCAGAGGCATATGTGACCCCATAATCTCCATCTGCATAGAGCAGTGATCTTGGATACAGGCCGAGTTCCAGACTCACACGGACACAAATGTGTGCTTGTTCACCAGCACCAGTAATCTCCAGGGCTTGCCAGTCCTTGGGAAGCTTTCATGCACCACCTTCTCAGCACATCCTTTTCATTCCTTTGACTTCCTTCTTTCTTTGTCTTGAAACTATTTTTCCATATAAACTTACAGATGCCTATAGAGTCAGTTCATGAGAAGTCAGTGGATGAGGCATTAATGAAAAAGGCTTTTTCCATTTCTCCTCTTAGGTATCTTACGTCCATGCATTGTCTGCCCCCTCTTATGTTTCACCAGCTCCTCAGCTTGTTTCCAGAAGTATATTCCTTCTCTTTTTTTCAGAAAACTCCATCTTACTCAGAGTGCAACACCTAGAAGAAAACGAGTTGTCTTTTCTGCTTCTCAGCCACATCCTTTTAAATAAATTTGTATCTTTTGATATCACAGTAAACTGAGTGCTTTCAGTCATTTATCCTCCATCTGGCACAAAAATAATATTTTTATTCAGTGAGAGTCTTTCTAGATGAGGAGTCATAAGCCTCTTGTTTTCTTGTTATATACCTGCATATTTTGGTTTTAATGCATCTTGCCTGTCTGCCAGGGATGTGGTGCTACAAATGATCTTGGGAAAGACAATAGGACTATTGTCTTTTCCAAGATCATTTGTAGCATTACATTCCTGGCAGACAGGAGCACCTTCTGTTTAATAGTTTTTGCAGGTTCCATTAGTTACCTACTTGTCTGGCTTGCTGGCTAAAGTGGAATCAAGCTCAAAAATATGAGGCCATTGAACCAAAAGAGTTAACTGACCCCACCGGGATAAATTCTTCCCTTTCTGATATTCAAATGGTCCTATCTGCATACGTAATCCAGGAGATGCCTTGTGATAGATAGTACCATATATATCAGAAAGCTCGTCTATGTTAACAGGCATCTCCCAGTAACTTTGAGTTTGGAACCTGACTAGAAAATTGCCTCTTTTCCTTCAATTTATGCAGGTTCAAATGATCTGCAGCAGAGTAGTCCCTGGCTTTTTCAGTTCGTGCTGTAAAATTTTGGGAATCCATTTGTTTCCATTTCTCTCGAGTTTGTTTCTTTGCAGTATGGATTTTTCCTTACAAAGGTGGTTTGTTATATCTATGTCAAAGATTTACAGTGTTTTCTCTGACATCCCTCTCTGAATTTTAGAATGGATTTATGTACATAGTCCATCTTGCTGCAGAGAAAGCAGCCTTTTACTCAATTCCTTTTGTGTTAAGAATGAGTCTTCTTTTTTTGTCTGGGTGGGTAGCCACTCTGACCCTGCTTAGAGGTGTTAGGCTTAAGGTAAGCTTTCTGAAAACTTTTTTATCTGTATGTATATGTGGAGAGAGAAAGAAAGGGAGGGGTGTGTGTGTGATACTTGCTCCAATTCATGTTTGAGCATTAAGTCTCTCTGTTAGCCAGTTCCTTCTCTTTTCTCCTACACAGTGACTAGGGATCTCTGTCTCTTAACCATTTTAATTCCCATGCTACTCAATATTCAACTCTTCTATCCCCAAAAGATGCACAGTCACTCCCGAAGTCTCAAGATAGATGTGTAACTCATTTCCTAAATGTTTCTACACCTTGGTAGGACTTGCATTTTAAATGGACTTGACATCACTTACATTTTACGAGGAGTATATAGCTTAAGTAAAATTACTTTGCAATTATCACCAAATTAGTCAACAGTGTTCCTTTCACTTTGATATAAAACATGCTGCCTTCTCAAGTCATACTTAAATAAGCCTCCAGATCATTCTATGTCCTTAATGGGGATGATGCACCCCCTTTTTTTTTTTCTGCTGAGTTTCATGCAGCATGTAAAGACAAAGCATCAGTACCAAACGATTGGTTTAGAAAAAGATATCTGTATGGGAAAAAGATAGCTGTGTCAGAACCCATCAAATCACTGCTTCCGGCCCATACATGAGGCAGTGCAACTCCTTGTCTCTGCAACAGTGACTTCCACCTTGTTTGAGTCTCTCAAGTTCTAGAAAAATCTTTTCTCTAGAGATGTGGCTTGTGGTTTGTGCTGCCTGTAAGCTCTGACTTGCACTTCAGAATCTAGGTCTGAAGATTGGGCACTAGGGTACTCTGTTGACTTCTCCACTCAGGTTCCAGTTCTGCTCTGCATTTTCTTTCTGGGCACTGTAGGAGTACATGAACAGGACTTTTTTTGTCTCGTTAGAGAAGTCATTTATGTTTCTCAGTAAGAAACCTCTTCCTGCCCTCATGGCAGCCAGAAATTTTTTAGTTGCACTTTTGTAAAAAGTAGTACTTGTGAGTTTGTGTCAGCAGGCTCTCACAGCATTCTAGTGTTGTAGCTAGAGCTCAATTTACTGCAGCTTATTTTTGTGTAATTACTCATATGTACACCATGTCAGTTTCTTAAAAGGGACACAGGATGTTGCACAAACTAGAAGTTATTCCTCACTATTGGAGTTGTTTTCAGTGGTGCAAGATCTGGGCTATCATCAGAGTCAAGAATTAACCGTCAGGAATTGCTGGGTCACAAAAGCATCGCATTTATCTCCTGACCACTGTCTCCAGTGTCTCCCTCAGGCAATGGTAACAAAAAAGACCTGGTGAAGATTGCTCTGGTGGAGTTTTGCCCGGTAAATATTCCTCAGGAGAGAAAAATCCTGAACTGAACAAATGAAAAAAAAAACCAAACTTGATGTCCTTTTTGTCTCTCAGAGACAAATTTTGGACTATAAACTTTGGGCTGTAAATTTGGAAACAATCTGCCTCATTGATTCTGTAATTTATTTTTCTGTGATTTCTTGAAAAAGGCTACAAATACCAAACACTTTGTGCACGTTTGTGTGCTTATTAAAAGAAACCAAAGTCTCTGATCTTTTTTATATTGTTTTCATGAATTTGTTTGGTATTAAATAAAAAGACTTGCAGTTCGTCCTACACATGGACTATTGGAACACAAATTTGAAAATTTAAATTGGCATTTTTTTGATAATAATAAAGAGATTATAATATCATAAACACGTTGTCCTGTATTAATTACTGATGAAAAATTAAAGTTCTTAGGTTGGTTACATGCCAAGACAGGTTAAAACAACCAGGAAAATAGGACACTCATTTGGGTACTTTAAATGCATGTAATTTTTAAAAAAATTGAAAAAAAAAATCAGTATTTTTGGAATATTCTCCTTTGATGCTCAAAGAGGTACATAAGATCTCCTCTAACACTTTCAGAGTCCCAGAAGTGCATTTCTTGTACTGCTGAAGCCAGAAGCAGCTTGCCAATGACCAGTGCAAGGAATAAATCACTCTTAGTATTTAGCTGAGTGAGCAAATGAAATTCAAATGAATCTCCATATAGTTTTTTATTAATTTTTGGACTAGAGCTCCAGTCTGAAGAGTGAGGTGCTAACGGGGTTGTAGGGATTCAACAAGATATAGCAATGCAAGTGTTTCCTACTAGCACAATTCATGGAGTGATACGATGCTTCCATGTAATTAGTGATGACATTTTCAAAACAGAATAGCCAAGAGGGCCATTTAGCTCTGTTAAAGATTTCATACTCTGAAGCTGATAGTTAAGAAAATTGCATTGTCTTCACGGAAGAATCACATCAGACCTCAAGCAGATGCTGTTTTATTACTGATATAACACAGTGGTGATATTAAAAGTCTTTATCATCTCCCTTGAATGTAATGTTAAAACAGAATTATGTATTTTGTAGTTCTGACAGGACATTTGTAAGACTTACACTGCTGGGTTTAAAAAGATGGGGCACATTCTTTTCCTTCTACAAAATTAGACTGCTTCCAAAGGGCAAAACATTGAGGTAGTGCTTCCGCTTTATTCTTTCTGAGTTCAAGGTAATGGAAGACCATGAAACATTAAAGAAGGCAGAGCAAAGGGGTGGCAAGAGAGCAATATGAGAAGGGCAAAGATAGCCCTTAGCAAAGAAAAAGTTAACGTGCTTTCTGTTTTGTCAACTTGTAAATGTTTAGTAATTTTTTTACCTGAAAGCAGTTTAATTTTTTGTTTGTGGAGTACTGTAAGGTTTTCTAAATATCCCAGCAAAATAAACAAAGCTATGTACACATGTATTATGCATTAGAAACAAGCTGCCAAGTGACTCAGCTGCAATCTCCCCTCTGTCTGCAATGGTGCCAATTTGACACCCAGAAGTATGAGTTTCACATCCAGACCCGTGCCAGACTCTTCTTGATTTCAACTCACTTGTGTTTCATTGGTCAGAGAACCAGTTGGTGCTTGTTGACAGTGTTCCATTGCTGTCAGTGTCTGCGGGGGCACTCCCGTGCCTCACATCTCCCAAGAGATTTGGATGTGTGATCATGCACCCAACTGGGAGAGCTCCTTCTCCTGCACATGGCATTTGCAATCCTGAATGGCACTGCCAGGGTGAGTCCTGGCACTAATGTCCCTGCTTGTGGAACAGGCAATAAGTTTTCTTAAAAAAAAAATAAACACGGGAAGAAATAAAGCAGCACATTCACATGTGAGAGATGGGAAGATAAAAATAGAGAGACAAGGAAATTAAAGTAAATTAACTCAATTGCTTACAGCAATTCGGGGGACTGAATATGTTTCACACTGATATTTTTTTCCATCTATACTTTTTCAGAACATTGACTTACATTCCAAAGTATTTGATTTATCTACACGTAGCTTCATAAACACCAGGTTTGATCTTGCTGAGTTTAGTTTTATGATTATTGTTCTTCCTGTTTTACATATAGATAAACGCAGAAAGAACTGCTTTGAATTATTTGTAGCAATTATGTTAAATCCCAGTTTTCCATGCATAATGTTATCTGTCCTCTTGAGGATCATGATAAATACTTTTAATATACTTTAATGGGCTACTCTTACAAGGAATTTTCCATTGCCACAATAGAGGCAGCATTACAGTAAATTAAATTACAGTGCACACAATTAAATAGAATAATGAAAAAAAAAATCAGACTTGGAGCAACAACTCTTTGGAGTCCCCTGAAATTCAATTCCACAAGAAACATAATAGAAGATGGTGAGTGGAATTTAGATAGCTAAGTTAGATATTATTTACTTTGTAATATCTCCATCAGGGATTAATGTTCTCTTATTCAGAGGCATTGATTAGTCTCTGGATCATTTTTCAGATTGATTACTGTTGTAATGTAGCATTCCTTTTCCATTTGTCTACCCAACATCAATATAACTTTAGAGATGTAACTTCATCGCAGTACAGTTGTTATGCAATCCACAATAATTTGTGGCTTCTCAATAATAGCTTTAAGGAAATCTGTACAGATTTAATTTGAGTTTATAGCCATTTATTACAAGAAGAACCACCCGATCTTCCTTTCATCTCCTCTGAAAAAAAATTTATCTGACAGAGAAGTATTCTCTGACAAGCTTCTTTCCAAGTATGCTTGAGTGTGAAATGTTTCTGTTTTATCAAACATAGCTAAAATAAGGCATATATGCAGCTCTGACAGTTATGTTTTGAATATGCAGCGAAATCAGAAGGTATGATATTAGCATTGCAAGTGATGTTACTTACTTTTTCCTAGTTTTTGTAGTTTCTGTTATTTTGGTTGTAGGTGAATATTAATTCAATCCATTTTGGAGCTGGCACTTGGAGTCTGCAGGACTATAAAGTTTTCCTTTAGTTCCCACCACTGTGTGGTTTTGGCTTTATTTCTCAAATTCTTACTTTCCCTACAGTAAAGGATAACAGCTCTTGTCCATCTAATTTAAAGGTGTCTACAGAGAATTAGTTTGTTGATAATGATAAATCTTACAAATGCGGCATGCTTATGCACTAAATTCAGAGTTTTCTGAGTTCAGATGAATGAGCTGTTATCCCTACAGAATATATCCCGTACCTAAGGACATTTGTGGATGTGCTCAAGGCTTCCAGGCTCTTTTGCCTATTTTTTTACTGATACAATATTGTATCTGTATGTGAACTCAGATATTCCATTGGTTTAAATCAGATGAAGTCCATTAATAGTACAAAATAGATTTTTATTTTTGCAGAATTTGTGGAGGAGACGAGAGGAGTGGCAGTTAGTGATTAAAATCAACAAAAAGCCTTACCCTAATCCCTGCCTCCTGTCGTCTTCTTCCTTTCACAGTCTCTGAGAAATTTCTTTGAAACCAAGTCTTAAGAGGTAACGCTAGCACTTAGTGGACCCTGATCTCATAGACTGTGTTTAGAAGACATAGGAACACAGCTGGGATTTTTTTTAGTTTATGAATGGGCAAATGCTTTGCTGAATTGCGGCCTTACAGGCAAGTCTTCCCTTCCTGTGCTTACAAACCCTGCTGTGAAAGTCAATGGCTGCACTGTGTGTTTGTTCTTTGGTGCTCCAACAGATGAATGATTTAGGGGGTGTCTATAAACTCTGAATAATTCACTTAAGAGTCATTTTTATGAAGTGAGGAGGAAAAATAAATAAAAACTTCTCTGTTTTTCTGTCCACCTGCAGGTCTTGCTTCATCTCCTCTCATGTTAAAAAAGTCTTTTACCGAATACTTTTTATGTGGCATGAAAGAAAAACAATGTTTTCTTTTTATTGTGTTGTTAATCTTTCTCCGGGGCTCTGCTTACAGATTGAGGGGATATGGGGAATGTCTAGCAAGTCTAACTTCCTTAATTAAAAAGTATAATTAGCCATCCATATAACTCTCCGCTCTAGTGTAACACTAGTTATATTGAGTTTTTAGCTGTTAAGAGACCTGATCCAAAGGTACATATATAAGTCCAAAATTAATGTTTCGTATTTCCTTAAATTGATGTAGCAAATGTGTACTCTTGAATAGTTTGACAGTAAATTATTAGCTCTGTTTTACTATTTCAAGGTTAAACCCTGGGTTTCAACTGTTGCAAACAGAAGTAATCTTTTATTTTTTTCTTTTGAAGATTTAGTGTCAATTGCTGAAACGTGCTCTAGAGAAATTAATCTCTTGTAGTCATCACCCAGTTAGATATAGGAAGCTTTTTCTTCTACTGCTTTTAAGTAGAAGGCTCAATTGTGATGCTGAAAAGTGTGTGGTAAAAAAATGATGTGACATTAAACCTTGAGTTTTATTTTTTTGCCCCCTTCATGATCCAAACCCTGGATAATTTGTGATGGGGACATAATTGCAGCTTTCCAGTAGCTGAAGGGAGTCTACCACAAAGATAGAGAGACACTATTCACTTAGAAGAGCCCGTAGTGACAGGACAAGGGTTGATGGCTTCAATGAAAGAGTGGGTTTAGATTAGATACTAAGAAGAAATTCTTTACTGTGAGGATGGTGAGACATGAACAGGTTGCCCAGGGACGTTGTGAATGCCCCATCCCTAGAAGAGTTGAAGGCCTGTTTGGATGAGGCTCTGAGCAACCTGGTCTAGTGGAAGATATCCCTGCCCATGGCAGGGGGGGTGGGACAAGGTGAGCTTTAAGGTCCCTTCCAAACCAAACCATTCTGTGAGTCCATGACTGTGGTATGAGTCCCCATGTTTTACAATTCCTACATTTGAAACATCTGTCTTTTGTTTTGTCTGTTTTATGCTACCTTCTCTCTTGTCTTTCTTATTATATCGGCAGAGTGACACACTGAATCTGCAGATGTGCTTTCTCCTTTCATGATACAGACAGCTATCACTGCTTCTTATTCTGAAGTTTGTAGGGGAAACATTACTATTATATATTCTGCAAAAAATTTTAAAAAGTAGTGGCTGAACTTATAAAATGTAGAGTTTTTTAATGAGGGTCAGATACAGTAACTGCTATGTCTTTTTTCTTTAGGGTTTACCATTTATTGCTTTTCTGCTTAGTGCATGAAACGTACAATACCTATTATGATCTGTAGATACATATTCAGATAAAATAATTTTAATGGAAGTTCACTATTAAATGAAGATGGCACATTCATTTCATTTAACTGTATCAGTACTATAGATTACTAGAATGGTTTATTAAAGGTTCCAAAAATACTTCAAGTATAGTGAAAAAGATGTTATTCATTGTTAGGACTATATGGATTTTTGGCCTAATACATGTACGAAATATATTTCAAATGTATACAGGCAATGTCTTAATGAAGGGAATAGTCTGTAATTAAAAACAGATGAAAGGATTCTACATGTGAGACACAAAAATGCAGCAAAGAAGCCTGCTATGTAAACTTAAATTACTTTTTTCACATGGGCTTTGGTGAGAAAGGGCTTATGATAGATGATAGACCATGTAATTTTTTGTATGGACTTTTCTTTCCAAACTAGGTTTATCCATGTCAGAACTATAAATTTTGCTTTTACTATATAGCAATAAGGGCAAATTTTCACATTTTGTTTTATACTGTTTGTAGAATGTGGTTCATCTGTGAAATCAAGGAGATGTTGTACTACAATTAATTATTAATTCATCTAGTGTCATTTCCTGGCTCTGGAAATAATATTCAGTGGTTTATAAAATTGAGAGGAGAAAGAGGAGCAAATTGTATTCTTGGATAATTGAAAAAGCTAGTGTGATTGAGGAGAGAATTTGTTTCTCTCACACATAAGTTATCACTGCATACCGTGAAATACAGTATCAACTCTTCATAATACATTGGCTAACACAGAAGCATCTGCTATGTGTCTCCATTCAGCATGCCTAATTAAATTTTGCTAAGATATTTGTGCAATGATTTTTTTGTTTGTATTGTATGAAGAAATGTCATTAGAAAGAAAAAAAAAAAACCAGAAAAGCACAACTCTTTTGTGTCTTTGGAATATATTTTGTGTATAGGGTGAAGGTTTGGGAGGAGCATTGTAGGCAAATATTAGGAGAGATTCCAGATACTAAAAGGAAATTTAAGAATCTTTTTAGGTAAGAGTTGCAAAAAAGCTGTAACAGGTGTTACCAGTCTAATGAATTTTCCTATCTTAAGCTTGATTTTTTTCTTTCATTTTCTGTAAGTTAAAGAAAATGGTTTGTAGACTTAAATGAAGCATCATTGCATTAGGACTCAAATATTCTGGGGCGTGAAAAACTGAGATTTCTTCCATATACCATGAGATACCTATAATAGTTTTTCCTTTATTTCTATGATTTGTGATGTATGCTCTCATTTTAATTTATAAAAAAGTCATTCTTTATATGTTGAATTGGCCATAGTTGGGTGTGATAAAGAAGATACATGTGCTTCTGGACTACTATGAGTGCATCTGAGCAATTATTCTGTTGCCTTTTAACATCTTGGGATAAAACCAAAAATGCTGAGACTATACATAAAGTGATAATTCTATATTGTTTATTCTTTTATACTTTTTTTAGATATCTTTGGTGACTGCGTTGCCGTAGTAATTGGTTGAACTTTGAGCTGCTTGTAGTTTTTTACATGTGTTTGGGTTTTGTTGGTCTTTTTTGTTGTTGGGGGGGTGTTAAAGGTAGAATTTTATTTCTGTCTTCTTTTTTTTACTTTATTCTCAGTTCAGAAGTGTTGTGTTACTTAATCTGGACAACGTCTAAGCCTAGATAGATTAGATAGATTGCTCTTTTTGTACCTGCACAGTCCCTGGTGTGGGCCTGATGTGGATATGCTAAATTCTGCAAAGAACATGCATGTCTCTGAAGTTTCAGTCAACTCAGAAGTAAAAGCAGGGGAAACTTCACCTTTTCCATGCACTGCTATTCCCATCACCACAGGTGAACTCACTGCTTCGTTCTGCCATCCTTCAGGCAAGGCTGTTGGGCTCTGCTGGCTAGCCCAGGAATGATCAGTGTTCTCATTTAGCCAGATAGGGTCCATGCCTGAAATCGGGTGGTGTGAATCCTACTTCAGTGTGTGCAACACCACATTTTCATAAGAATGACCTCAACTGTTTCTTTAGGCTAGTAGTGGTAATATATCACTGTGAAGTATAGTGAAGTAGTTGGATGAAAACTTGGACATGAGCTGGCAATCTGCACCTGCAGTTTGGCCAGAAGGGCAATGGAGAGGATTCTGCCCCTGGCTCCACTCTCATCAGACCCCGCCTGGGGTACTGGGTAGAGCTCTCAGCTTCCCAGCCTACAAAACACATGGACATGTTAGAGTGTCTCCAGACAAGGTCAGAGAGCTGGATCACCTCTCCTATGGAGACAGGCTGAGAGCAGGGGCTGCTCAGTCTGGAGGTGAGGAGGTGAGGAGGAGTTCTAATTGTGGTTTTTTCTATATATAAAGGGAGTTTGCAAATCAAACACAGAAATCCTTTTTTACCTGAGCCTGTGGTGACTGTACAAGGGACAGTGTATTTAAACTGAAAAAGGGTAGATTTAGACTGGGGTTTAAGATTTTTTTAGGATCAGGGTGGTGAGGCACTGGAACAGGTTGCCCGGAGAAGTTCTGGGTGTCCCATCCCTGGAGGTATTCAAGGCCAAACTGAGTGGGGCTTTGGGCTTTGAGCAGCCTGGTCTAATATAAGATGTCCCTGCCCAATAACAGACCACTTGGACCTAGAAGATCTTGAAGGTCCCTTCCAAGCCAAACCATTCTATTATTCTATGATAAAAATGTAGATTTAATTTGGGAAGGCATAAAGATATCTAGGTGTGCAACATCCAGCCTAAATGCTTATGTCTATCCTAATGGATAGTGAAATCATAAAGCTTGACTTTGAAATTGAACCCATATTCAAATCCAGTCTCCTGATATGGTCAGGTAGATTCTTCGTTGACTTTGGAAGGGGTTCAGTAGAAGAAAATCTCAAATGTCATTTATTTGCATTCTGCTTTTGCTGCTCAAATAGATACCAATGTAGAAAATCTCTGTTGTCTTAGATTTTATGTCTGAAAAAAACCAGTAATATAGTTTTCAGTTTTGGACATGATTCTTACCTAGTTAGATTATTATTATTATTTCCAGATCTTCCCACTCTTTTTCCTGTACCATAGTTTTTAATGTATTCATATGCATATCAAGATCTCATTAATAAGTTTGAATGGGATTAATTTTTGACAGGGTATAGTGTCATCGTTGCAGAGAACTTTTTTATTGGGCCTGATAAAAACAAGGATTTTGTAAAAAAAAAAAAAGTAACTTTTTTCTTACCTTAATCGGAGATTAAGATCAATGTTGCCAAGATGAGTAAGCATAGTAGTTCCTAATTAAGAATAACAGTTCCTAAGTACTAGATTACTGTTTATAGTTTTCTAAATTTTTATGAAAAAATAATAGACTACTTGGCTCTCATTGATAATGATCATGTGCAAAAGAACATAATCTCAAATAACAGTTATTACATGGTTAAATATCATTAGCTTATTATATCTTTTTAAACTTTTGACTGTCTTCTACAATGAAAAATGTTATTATATCTCCATTTTTAATTGCCTTACTGACCTTTATTTTTCTGTTGTTCCAAAATCCTTTGAATATGGATATCATTTCAAAGGTGGTTTAGCATTCTTTTTAGGCATTTCATAAATGCATGTTTCTGGCAGACTATTGGTTTAGGTGATCAGCCCTTAAATACTAAATACTGCATTTCAGCTTAGTTTTGACATGGATAGGAATGACTTGTCAAGTAGCCTTTGTAAAAATGACATCACCAAGTATTTTTGCAACATAATATAAAAAGAATGTTGAAATATAGTGATATTTTCTTAGACAATATGTAAGTTCCAATATGGTATAAAATATTCTGCAGAACAGCATATAACTTTATTCTGAATTTTTATATGAACTCTGAAACAAAAAATGTTTCTGAAAGTAGAAAATAATATTTTTTTTAATAACATCATTTTTCCATGATAAACTTTTGAAAAAAAAATAAATATCATGAGCAACATATTTAGCCACAGTAAAAAGTAATAATTTAATTAATGTGGATTTAGTGTCGTGGTACATCAGTAAACACAGTCTTCTAGAAAAATCTATTTAAGCTAGTAAGTGTATGTGGATTTAATCCAAGAAAATGAATACTGTCTACTAGAGATTGAATAATGTGTAATTTGGGAAAAAATAAACAACCTTCTACCTGCCAAGATCATGCAAGCCTTGGAAATGTTTGATTTTTTTTTATCAGAAAGCTCTACTTTCACTTTTGCAGTCCATCGTCTGCACTGCCACTGACCAAACAAAGTTTTGGCCATCTCATCTAAATTCCTGCTGTGCATAAATAGAGCTTCTGATTCAGATGAATAAATGTTGTTGGCTATATGGAAACAAATGGCATAAACCCTTGTTGGAATGGGTGAAGATTTAATAGGCACCATCATTAGGGTGCAATAATCTCTTCATATGACAAAATACAGACATCTGTCTTAAGGCAAGCTGAATTATTTTCAGGTCAGTGTTGGGTGTTGATTTGCTTAAACATAAGTGTCTAGTGCCATTTAAAGTGCCTAAGGGTACTTCGTGTGCCCTGTACTGTCAACTTTGACCTTCATGTCCCACACACCTCCCCGCTTTTTTTTATGTTCATTAAACTTCTCATACCCACTGGTGTGTCCTGTCATGTTCCATGTTCTAAGCCTTGTACTGCCTGGATAATTTCCTGTCTTGACTGTAATATAGACTTTTGCATGTGGTTAGGATTGTGGACCAAGTATTTTGTCAAAATTTAGGTGGTTAATGTACTTCTGTGACCACTGCTAATTTCTTAAATTCTTTTTTAATTTCTTCTGGCTAGGTTTTATTTGTCTCCCAGTTACCCTTACCTGGACACCCTTTTGTTTCATATAATGTTCAGAAATTTCTAAATCCTTGTTGTACTTCTGATATATTCCCTAAATGCCAGTTTCATCATGGCTGGATGTTTAAAAAGAGTTGCTTTAATATCTGGTTTTGCAGTTTCTCAGTGTTTTCAATCCCCGGTTTTGCTGCTAGACTGAACTTCTCAGTCTTCCTAGACATTTTGCCAACTATTCAGCAGTATTCATTTCAGGCCACCAGCATTGCTACTGTGTACACAGCAGTTGTCTTAGTTGCTGCATCCTTTCATGTGCTTGAAAGCCCTTTTCTCTTCTCTAATCACTGGGCTTTGGCAGCCTGGGGCTCAGAAGAGGAGGCATGGTGCCAAGCTCTCATGAGCTGTCGGTCTTGATTTCCAGAGCAAACCCTCTGAAAGGGTGCTGTGGATAACATGGCCAGTGTTAGGAAGCACAGCTCTGTGTTTTTTCACATGCAACCCTGTTCACATTACCAAAACCCACTGGGTATTGACAGCAGTTGCTGCATCATTGCTCTGCCGCCTGTCTGTCCCCGGCCCCAGGGGGCTGTCTTCCAAAGCAAGGAGACATGGTTCTGCATAGTTCACAGAGTTTGTACTTTCGTTGAGGAAATTTCCTTTTAAAGCATAATATTTCACACAAGAATCCAGATTTTCCTCTAGGAATATATTGCTTAAGAAAAGAGGTACAGGTGAGGAAGGAAAACCAGTCTGACACTTGCCTGCAGCCTCCTAACCAGGTGGCAGTGCCATAAAATTCCCTCTGGGAAATTCTGAAAATCCTGGAAAGGTGAAGTGGCAGAAAATGGCTTAAAGTGATGTAATTCAGTAGATATGAGGCACCATCCCATAAACCAGAATATACAAATAAACATCAAAGCCCTGTCAGAGGTGTCTTCTCACCTGGGCCTGTACCACAGATTAGCTCTTCCACATTTTGAGTTTCTGTTTCTTAATAGACAGAAGGCAGTTACTGGTTCCTGGCCACACACTCATTTGAGAAACTTCTAAGCTAATACAGAATGCTTAATTCATTTATTTTTGCCTACATAGAATAACGATAAAGCACTAACAAAGAATATGCTCAGTGCCTAAAGTCAGGAAAATATTCATTACACTTGCTTGAGGGTGTGGTTGATAAAGCATTCTTGTGAATGAAACATTTTTTTACTTGCTTTAGTTTTGAATAATTATTCTCCTCAAGCATGCATCAGATATTCTGCTGTCTTTCAAGTCTGAGTGGTATGGATTTTTTTTTTTTTTTAAGTAAGTTGGGGTATTATCTGAGTAATTGTCTTTACTGATTTTTGCCATTCCCTTTAATGTGGAGATGGTGAAAGAGATTTTTCATGCCTGTTTGTATATACTAAGTTGTATTTCTGTCTGAGGAAAACTCACATGCCATGAAATCCAATATTTATATTGGAAATGGTCTTACATGCCACATCTATGCAACCATGGTATAAAGTCATAGGAAAAACTATGACCTGTTCTCCTCACTTTCTTTTCTGGCAGTTTGAAATGTGTTGTAATAGAGAGATAACTTTGGAGGAATGTACTCTCAAACAACAGACATGCTTAGATCAGAAGATCCTGTCCTTTGTTTTCCATCTGCTCACTGATTTTCTTCTAGTGCAAGTCTGTCAGATCAACATCATCCCCTTCCATCCCACAAGTCATCCAACAGTCTCACTGACCTGCCCATTGCAATGCTGTGCCTATTCTGTTATTTCCTTTGCATTTTCTGTAGTGCTTCACATTACATCTTCAAGTCAAATTTGAATTCAGTAAGAAAAAAAAAAGGTGTGGGATATGAGAAATAGGGGTTCATGAGCCTAGAAATGAGTACTGTAAAAATGCTTCTGTAATTTTAAAGGAGGGATTTGCATTTTAAAAATAACCAATTACAACTTAGAAGAACTAAGGACCATGTTCACTTAATTTCCAGAAAGCTGATAGCACTTCAGCAGTGTCAAGGGTAACTTCGGAGTTTTGATTTCTTCATGAGAACATGTGGTTTTAGAGCCTTGTACCGGGGTACAAGGCAGGGTGTAGGGGAAAGATAGGCTGGATTTTCATTTACAAAGTGCTGTGGTTTAACCCCAGCTGGCAACTCAGCACCTCCTGGTCACTCACTCCCTGACTGGTGGGATGCGGGGACAGAATCAGAAGGGTAAAAATGAGAAAACCCATGGGTTGAGATGAAGACAGTTTGATAGGTAAAGAAAAAGTTGCACATTTAAGTGAAACAAGGTAGTCCACTTTTGCTGATCCTTGTGCCTAAAATGTTCATCCACTCAAAGTCAAATATCATTCTGGTCAATAAACACTAAGGAAATTCAGTTCGCTGGCTGATCCCATGTAAAAGGCATTGACATCAAAGAATCTGCGGCTAGGTGCTTTGGGAGGAAAAAGCAAAGGTCAATATTTAGTAAATTAAATACTCATTGCAGATTATTTACATAGCTCTACTTCATACTCATAAATTAGAGACCTTTCAAACCAGAATCTGTACCACTGCTGCCATGTTAACAAATTCATCTATGAAACTTAATATAAGCAATAAGACCCATTTAAAAAAAAAAATTACTTCAGACAAGACTAGTAGTATTTTATGTTTTTTTAGAATGATCCTAGAAAACTGAAATGTGTAAAGCCCTTTGGTGTCTAAAGGAGGCTTTTCCTTTGTCCATCCTTCTCTTGGTGAAACCAGGAACATAGTACTTATATTGGAAATTGCTGCATTCATTAATTCCTGTTTATATGTTGTTTCCTATTTCCCTGTACTTCTAGTGACCAGGTAACTTTCAGGCAATTCAAGAAATAACTTAAGGTTAGCCATTTAACAGCAGTTCTTTATTCTTTAGGTATTTAAATTGCTATGACTTTCTCAACAGTTAACATACTGGACTTTCTTAAGTTCTTAGAAGGTAATTGGGTTTTAGCTTTAAGAAAAAGAGGTATAAGAATTTGAAAACCTATCAAATATGGATCCATTCACTTCTCAAAAGGAGGAAAAACTTCTCAACAAAAATGTGATGGTATTTATCCTCTGGGAAATAGCATCATGAATTTTGGTCTCAGATGACAGGGTCCTGAGTCAGTAAGCCCACCCAGCATGCTGTGACATGGGGATTTTTTCTGTTGTGTTTCTACATAGTCCAGTTTTGACATTGTGCATTGCATCCAGTTTGGACTAGATCCAGGCTTACACCAGCCAAGTCTGCGCTTCACCAAGTTGTCTCATGAGGTGTGAACAATTCTTCTCATGGTCATCTTGGAGTTCCTTTGTCCAAGGAATTCACTTCCATAGTCCACCTGTTCTCTGGGATTTTAGGTAAAAAGGAAAACGAGAGGAGAGATGAGGAGTTGCACTGGGGCCACTTCCTTTCACATCCATTTCGTAGGGAGGATTTTGAGATACCTGGCACTGTGGGACACCAAGCTGGGCAAGGTCCCCACAATAGCATTTCCATGGCCCCAAAATAATTTGGTTACTTTCAGATGAGAAAAAGAATGGAGGATGAGGGATAGAGGTGGTCTATGGACCACCTTTTAATTCCGTGGGTGATCACTGCTGTGGATAATACTGTGGTCGTACTGATGCATTTTTTCCTAACTGTGTCTTCCTGCTTTTCTCCCCAGAGCACTCTGTGCTTTAATGCAGAAGTAAAGCTAACACACAGGGTTGTTTGAGTGGGCTGTTGTCCATCCCCTGCCACTGCCCAGTGCTCCTTCTGCCTCCTCAGAGCAGGCAGTGTCTTTGTTGCCGGACCTGGAGTTAGCAGGCTCTGTTGGCTGTGCTGGTTCCTATGCCCAGCCCTGAGCAATGCTCCACTCCCTGTGGGCTCAGAAGGTAGAAGTCCAGGAAGAAGTAATAATTGAATGCATGACTAATTGCTACAAGATCAATAACTGATGTATTTAGGATTGCTCTATTTCATTATCAGTGCAGAGGTTTGGCTGCATTCAGCAGTTCTACAAACTGGCTTTACTCTTCAAATAAGCTGTCAGTGATAACCTTTTCTCCTAATCACCACTGGAAAAAATGGGTCCCTTAGCCAGGCCATACCCAGTACTACCTAGGTTCTGCACTGATATGGGGAAACTCACATGTATTCATTACCAAATGCAAATATTTAGAAGGAAAGGCTTTTTAAAAGAAGCAAGCATGCATCATCCTAGTGCGCATAATGTAAAGACTAAATGAGGGCTTTTGGAAAGCACTCAGTACTCTAGCCCCTCTTCAGTGCATCACTACATAGAAAATAACTGCCATGAGAGATGTTACCCTTGTCACTGTGTTTCTGTCACTTTCCTGGTCTGCTGTTGGCCACTCTTCCTGCTAGCTTTCCCCCCCAGACCGTCCCTAGCCAAATCTGAAAGCTCTCCTGAGACAGAGGTGGAGGGTGTCTAATCTAGAGCAGGGCTCCAATTCATGTTACTTTGTTTAAAAATGGATGTAGAAGCATTATGTGTTACACAGCATTTTCTTGGGCAATGTGCTTTTAAGGAGTATCTATGCTTTATTTCTCCACATACAAGCAGAAAATTTTCCCATTAGCTTTCAACAAAAGACAGACTGTGCAACAGCAGTTTTCTTTCCCCTAAGGATGCCAGCCTGGCATCTCTATTAATCTTCCACACATTATTGTCACCTGCATGCTTTGTTCCAGTATGATGAATTTTTACACCAAATATACAAAACTGGTGATATTTGAGAGAAAGTAATGCCTTTGACAGACAGTTGTGGACACAAAGATGGAAGTGGACAGGGTTAAATTTGTGCCCTATGATGAGCCGTTATGGTGTGTTTTGTATTTCTTCTTTATTGTGGTTACTGAAGGATTTTTAAAACTCATCAACAAAATTTCCAGGGGCTATTTCCCTGTTTTTTTTTTTGTTTGGTTTTTTTTTTT